>OX465090.1:49875556-50166937 GCA_949987675.1 Chymomyza fuscimana | reverse complement strand
ATACGGGGTAAGTTTCAAGTTGGTATGTTCAGGGGTTTGGGAGAAAACACGGTAAATGGATTGCGGGGGTGGGGGGACCGCATCGATAAAATTTGGATGTGGATTTGTTCATTAGAGCCACATGAATGAGCTTACCAAAAATTGTGATTCAAGGTCACTTGTAGCCATAATTGCGTAGAGTCAAATATTGACGCAGTTTATAGGCAAGGGGAGGTGAAATTTGCACATTTTTGACTATAACTTCTGTTGTATTTGTCCGATTTTGTTCATTTTTTACACATAGATGCATGCAACTACAACGCATTGCTCTTTTAAATTTCAGGTGAAAATACTAAACGGTGTGGCTAAAAACCGCGAAACTCTACTGCTACTCTACGGGGGAAGATATTGACATGATTCAACAAACTTCATCTGCTTAGGAAATATGCGCACCAGCTGGTAAAGTTTCGTGTCTCTAGCTCTTATAGTCTCTGAGATCTAGGCGTTCATACGGACGGACGGACGGACGGACGGACGGACGGACGGACGGACGGACGGACGGACGGACGGACATGGCTCAATCGCTACCCGAGGTTATGATAAGCATTTTGGTATAAAGGACTTGGGGTCTGCCACGCCTCCTTCTGTCCGTTACATACATTGCACAAATCTAGTATACCCTTTGTACCTATAGGTACAGGGTATAAAGAGATTTAGCTATGGTTTTATGTGCCTATCAGCAACAGGAAGAATTATTAACTAATGTTCTTGTGAAATTAGGTCATTTAGACCACGACGACCTGTGCAGTGCCGTGTACACGCAAGTGCCACGCCCGCGAACAGTTTGGATGCTTGTAAGTGCTGAGGTTAAATTAACTACTATAATTTACTAACTTTTCAAAATGTATAATTTAGAAGCGTTATGGCATGTTTTGGGAAAAGGACGTACCTCAAAATACAGACGATTTTTTTAAGGAGAGCTTCCGGATGGAGCGAAATATATTTTCATTCCTGGTGGACAGGCTCGAAGTGTTGAAGAAAAAGGATACTAATTGCCGGAGCGCGATTCCCCTTAAGAAGCGGATTGCCATTGCATTGTATACCCTAGGCTCCGCTGCAGAGTACAGGGCAGTAGGACGGCTGTTCGGAGTTTCGCCAAACAGTGTGTGCAATATTCTGCACGAATTTTGCAGGGCAGTCGTATTGGAGTTCGCGGAGGAGTTCATGGCACCAAACAACCTCACGAATCAAAAAATTGATGAGTGTGTGCAGGGTTTCGAATCGCTTGGATTTCCACAGTGTTTTGGTGCAATTGGTAAGGAAAATCATTATTTTAAAGGTTTATATTTAATTACATTAGCTACTTGTTTATAAGATGGTTGCCACATTGAAGTGAAGCCTCTAGCAGCAGAAGCTGTTGACCACTACAACTACAAAGGCTGGTACTCAATTGTATTGCTTGCCTTGGTAGATTACCGGTAAGTTATAATTATATGTCAGCTTTATCATTGTCTGATTAATGAAATTAAATTTGTAGGTATAGGTTTGCTTATGTAACCATTGGGTCTCCAGGTCGATGCAACGATTCTTTAATCTACCGTTCGTCTTCACTTTGCAAGCAACTGGAAACTGCACCGCTGCTAGAGGAGAGGGCAACAGAAATATGCGGCGTCAAAGTTCCAGGTTTACAAGGACTATGATGCAGCCATATGCATTCTCAACAACATTGTCACCAAACCAGCAGATTTTTAACTACCGTTTGTCCAAGTCCAGACGAGTAGTTGAAATTGCATTTGGCATTTCATTGACTTGTGAAAACACTTAAAAACTAACTTAATTCTAAATACATTAATCTTTTTTCATAGCTTCGAGCAACTGCTTCTGGACTGACTCCTGATTATCGGCCATCCGATGCAGGATTGCTGTTTGCTCGCGATGAACTTCATTCCTTTCGAGAGCTGCTTCCACAAGCTCCGCTTGGTAGTCCCGTTTGAGCCGCTTGAAAGGTGGCCCTGACTCGGTCGGGATTTCGTACAACACATCAGCGTCAATCACCACGCAAGCCTCCTCTGCACTTACTGAAGCATCTGCAATATAATACAAATTAGTGTTTTAATTGTATTTTATGTAGTTCAAAATGCTTACCTCTATTGTCCACGTTGACGAGTACGAGTATTTCATGGACCGTTTGGTATTGGCACCAACTAGACGGTGTCCCGCCACTTGGTCCTACCTTTTGCTTTTCCATTCTGTAATTATTGTATTAAAATTTTTATATGCATATAAATAATGAAAGCTGGGTTTTACTTACCTATACTCCCTTGTCAGGTTGTCGATTTTGGTCTTGACAACGGACCAAGTTGCACAAAAACCGGACGCCTTCAATGTTTTCGCCATTTCCATATAGTATATATGCGAGTTCTTTCGCACACCTCTTAGATGGGCAATATTTTCGAACCACAAATCTAAGAGGTGGCTTTCGGAATCCGCGGTCCAACGCAGCCTATTTGTGTTCGCTTTTTTGTAATCTGCTGCTGCAATTCAAAAATATTTTGATACAGTTCAAAAATAAACAATTAAATTACTTACAAGTGACACGAGTTTGTTCCATTTTGATTTTATGTTTAAAAGTTGCCACTCTTTTTCTTTCACATTGTTTACATTTTCGCCGCGAATGACAAAATTTAGAGGTGCCCAGAAAAATAATCGAGTAATTTCTCATCGGGACACAATAAGATAGGAACATTTCCACAAGATGTTGAAATGAGGTTGAAATTAACGGAACGGGTAATTCATACGTAGCATCATCGACATAAGATGTTAGATGTTAAATGTGCCCCAGTGTGAATAGGCTATAAGGTGGCGTTAATGAAAGCTGGGTTTTACTTACCTATACTCCCTTGTCAGGTTGTCGATTTTGGTCTTGACAACGGACCAAGTTCCATTAAAACCGGACGCCTTCAATGTTTCCGCCATTTCCATATAGTATATATGCGAGTTCTTTCGCACACTTCTTAGATGGGCAATATTTTCGAACCACAAATCTAGGTGCCCAGAAAAATAATCGAGTAATTTCTCATCGGGACACAATAAGATAGGAACATTTCCACAAGATGTTGGAATGATGTTGAAATTAACGGAACGGGTAATTCATACGTAGCATCATCGACATAAGATGTTAGATGTTAAATGTGCCCCAGTGTGAATAGGCTATAAGGTGGCGTTAATGAAAGCTGGGTTTTACTTACCTATACTCCCTTGTCAGGTTGTCGATTTTGGTCTTGACAACGGACCAAGTTCCATTAAAACCAGACGCCTTCAATGTTTCCGCCATTTCCATATAGTATATATGCGAGTTCTTTCGCACACCTCTTAGATGGGCAATATTTTCGAACCACAAATCTAGGTGCCCAGAAAAATAATCGAGTAATTTCTCATCGGGACACAATAAGATAGGAACATTTCCATAAGATGTTGGAATGATGTTGAAATTAACGGAACGGGTAATTCATACGTAGCATCATCGACATAAGATGTTAGATGTTAAATGTGCCCCAGTGTGAATAGGCTATAAGGTGGCGTTAATGAAAGCTGGGTTTTACTTACCTATACTCCCTTGTCAGGTTGTCGATTTTGGTCTTGACAACGCACCAAGTTCCATTAAAACCAGACGCCTTCAATGTTTCCGCCATTTCCATATAGTATATATGCGAGTTCTTTCGCACACCTCTTAGATGGGCAATATTTTCGAACCACAAATCTAAGAGGTGGCTTTCGGAATCCGCGGTCCAACGCAGCCTACTTGTGTTCGCTTTTTTGTAATCTGCTGCTGCAATTCAAAAATATTTTGATACAATTTAAGTTCAAAAATAAACAATTAAATTACTTACAAGTGGCACGAGTTTGTTCCATTTTGATTTTATGTTTAAAAGTTGCCACTCTTTTTCTTTCACATTGTTTACACTTTCGCCGCGAATGACAAAATTTAGTGGTGCCCAGAAAAATAATCGAGTAATTTCTCATCGGGACACAATAAGATAGGAACATTTCCACAAGATGTTGGAATGATGTTGAAATTAACGGAACGGGTAATTCATACGCAGCATCTTCGACATAAGATGTTAGATGTTAAATGTGCCCCAGTGTGAATAGGCTATAAGGTGGGGTTAATTACCACCGCTTTACTTACGTTTTCTGCTCGAAATCCGTTTTTATACCCTGTACCTATAGGTACAAAGGGTATACTAGATTTGTGCAATGTATGTAACGGACAGAAGGAGGCGTGGCAGAACCCAAGTCCTTTATACCAAAATGCTTATCATAACCTCGGGTAGCGATTGAGCCATGTCCGTCCGTCCGTCCGTCCGTCCGTCCGTCCGTATGAACGCCTAGATCTCGGAGACTATAAGAGCTAGAGACGCGGAACTTTACCTGCTGGTGCGCATATTTCCTAAGCAGATGAAGTTTGTTGAATCATGTCAATATCTTTCCCTGTTCCCCCGCTGTAGATTTTCGCGGTTTTTAGCAACACCGTTTAATATTTTGATTTGAAATTTAACAGAGCGATGCGTTGTGGATACATGCATCTATGTGTAAAAAATGAACAAAATCGGACAAATACAGAAAAAGTTATAGTCAAAAATGTACAAATTTCACTGCCCCTTGCCCATAAAGTGCATCAATATTTGACTCCTCGTAATTATGGTTACAAGTGACCTAGAATCACAATTTTTGGTAAGCTGATTCATGTGGCTCTAATGAACAAATCCACATCCAAATTTTATCGATGCGGTTCCACCACCCCCCGCAATCGATTTACCGTGTTTTCTCCCACACCCCTCAACATACCAACTTGAAACTTACCCCATATACTTTAAATAACTTCTTTGACGTAACATTCGAGTTTCATCAAAATCGGTAAAAATTTAGGGAACTTATAGGTATAAATATCGAATTTCACCAAAAAAAAAAAAAATTCCAATTGGAAAGTTCGTAGAAGGAATATGCAGGAAAAATTGTTTGCGAGACAAAAGGTACAGGGTATTCCACTGTCGGGCACCGCCTCGACTGTACCACATTTTTTATAAAACAGTCGATGTAGTTTTGTTTGTTAGGTAACTCTAGATCTTAGATACGTTTTATGAAATTTTATGAAAAGCCTTTTGTTTCAATGAGTTTCGGTTATAATAAACAGACGATTGTTTACCGAATTCATTCTAGTATGTGTGAGTAGCTGATAGATGATTATAGAATTTTAGTGCCTTAAAGAATGTTGACCAACAAAAAATTCAAAGCACTCTTAGAAAAATAATTTGCATAAGTAGTCCAGAGATTTTGCTTAAATTGTTCTAAATCCTAACAATAAGTACTAACTAAGCAATCTCAACCATTGTAGGACTTCCTTCCGACCCAGACCATCCTGAAGCAGCTGAAATTGCTGTCAATCTCATTCAGCTTAGTTGACCCTCGGCACTGCCGGGTAATGTCCAACTTATTATCCATTGACGCTATTCAAGCTCAAGCTGACATAATAAAAATAATAACAAAATCTGAACAAGATTGAATCATTTTTCCAATCAATCAAATCATAAAGCTCTCTGCTAGCCCGCCCGGGGGCCTTGCTACTGATGAAGCAATCAATAGCCTTGATGTAACTGCTGAGGGTGTCCGGTTCAGGGGGGTTCATGGAGCTGCGTGGGGACTTTATCAGCAAAATTATTATGATTATTATTATTATTAGTACGTAAAAATAAAAACAATTTGAAGCTCGTTAAAGTTGACACTTTCATTACATTGGTTGCTGGCTGCGAGGGTTGCTTTTGTTTTTACGAAGATGCAAAAAAATGTATTCTATAGAAATATTCTAAAGTCATTTCGTTAGTTAAATTACTTTTTTATAGTAGGAAGAAAAGAAAACCTTTTTTGGATTTATTTACTTAGCCGATTTCTATAAGTTTTTAACAAATTTTAGTTAATTAAGTCAACGAACAAATTATCTTCAACTAAATATTTGTCTTTAAATAGACAAATCTCGTAATCTCGTATATCGCAAAAAGTTTTTTGGAGTTCCCAAAAACCGATCGAAATCGGTATATTTTTTTTGTATTTTGATGGTACAGGGTATCTGAAAGTCGTATTCATATTCCAAAAACTGACCAAACTTTTACATTAAAAAAATAGCCAAAAACGACAGAGGCAACCCTCGCATTGTACACATTATCGTTTATCCAAAAAAACAAAAAAAGTTCGTGCTGTCATGGTGTATGGGTGAGGGCGGTAGGAGTAGGTTGACAACTGGCAACAAACAAAATTGGAATAATTTGTTGCGTTGGCTTAAAAGGCGTTAATGAGAGCAACAACATTTTTGGTATTTTGTTGAAACATGGCAAAATTAGTGACAAATTAAAAGTCAAAGTTGGCCGCCGTTGCATGCAACCCTCGGGCGGGGTGTGCTTTTTGTTTACAACGCTTTGAGCTATCAAATTGTGTCAAATGTCAAAATAGAGGCATTATAATCCAAAACACCCTCACCTGGAACCAGCAAAGAACGCAAACAACATCCAATTAAATGGCAAAAATGTCAATGGGGTAGCACAATCTGCGTCGACTGAGGCAGTGGCAGTGGCAGCTCAGTCAGCAGCAGCAGCAGCAGCGCAGCTGCGGCGTCATGCCACCAATTAAACTAATGATAAGCAAAATGTGTGACAAATTGGAAAAGAATAAAAAAAAATGTAAACCGATAAGTAAAACAAACGTTGGAGTACCAAAGTTTAGATACTCTACATAGTTGCTGCTCATGGAAATATGGGAATAAATGGAAGTAGTTGGGCTACGAGGGCAAAGTTACTTTATGGGCGAATAAGTATTGTTTTTTAGAGCCATTTAGACAAGACAGTAGTCGGACTGATTTTTTCCGAGTGAATAGATCCATAAGGAAAAACTGAGAAGAAACGGCAGCAAAGTCTACACTACACGAGTCCAGTTGCTCACTTTTCTTGAAAAAGAATACAATTACTACTATACTACACAATCGTTGAGCTATATATATATATTCTAGAAAAATATAAAAAAGAATATCGAAATCTATTCTCTAAAAGCTACAGAACGCAGCAGAATATACCAAAAGATTCTCATATATACAGGCAGCTCAAGTTTATTGAATCATCTCAATATCTTTCCACGTTCACTAGTAGGGAGATCCATGAGTCACAACCATAATATAAAAACCAACTGATCCTCATAATACACTTTGTTTAATATTTATTTCCTACTCGATAACTTCACCAGAAACAAGCTTTTTCCATATTAGGACTCTTTGTGTAGAAGCTACAGTCAACACAATAAGTTTCTTACTTCGAAACGCTTCAAAATCGTATAGTGTAGAAATTCAGCAAAGTAGAGAATATTTGATATTCGTGATGGCTCAAGCAGCCGTCTGAAAGGCTATTGCCAGGAAAAAAAATTTTGTTTTATTTTTCCAATATAGGCATAGCGCTTAAAGAGCTTCCATAAAGAAACCAAAACTTTTTGTAGTAGCTAAGCACTATGCCGAAGTTGATCTAATTCGGTTTATTTATTTATTTGTTTATAATGCTGGTATAGGGTAACTTAAAATCGGCTTCATGTAAAATAATTCCGACTATAAATCAAAAATTTTTTACTAAAATGCTATGGGGCTCAAAGGCTACGATAGTTCGGGACAAAAAGGAATTTTTTTTCAAAATTCTTAAGATCTTTAGTGAAATTTCAATTTTACCTTACTTTTACTAACTCCCACAAATAATTGACTTAAAAATTTCGAGTTGTACGTAATTTCATAAATATAATATTTATAACTTGGTCATTATTGCTTAAGAACATGAACTAAAGAAAATTTTTTAAAAAATAGATCATTGCTGGATAGTTATTGGTAGTCTGTGCCTCAAATCCTCAAACGTCATCTATTCCGGCAGTCCGAGAGTCTTGCGCGCCAAACGTTTTGCAATTTTATTGAATTCTTCGCGATTCTCACGCCACATTACAGCCGCATCGGGATTTGCAACAGATTCATCATTGGGATCGGCCAAAATGCTTAGCACACTGAGCAGTATTTTTTCAATGCTCTGCACTGGACTCCAACGTTCGGTGGACAGTTCGTATTGCATGGGATCTTCGCCAGGTGGATGCAATATTGAGATGCAAACGTTGCCATCCGGAAAGATATTGGGATGAAAAATCTCGCAAGTAAATTTCATTTTGGGTGGGCTCATTGGGTAGTCGGAGGGAAAAATAAGTTGGGCTGCATAGACGCCACCTTCAAAACATGTATCCTCCGGTCCGGTTATGAGCGCCTCCCATGTAAAGAAATCTGCTTCGTTGATGGGACTAGCGAAGATGCCTTCGGGTGGTTCAAGTGCCAGCTGTTTATACTCTGCCATCAGGCGACGCACCGCTGCTCCGGACATGTCTTAAACTTTGTTCGTTTATTATTTGAAAACCCAGCTCGACTGGATTGGGAACGAAATAAATTTTTATTTTGTGACTTGAGGCAAAGTAAAATTTATTTAAAAGTAATTTCTAATAATACTAAGCATACTAAATAAATACTATATACATAAGTGAGATTTTATTATGTTAAAAAAATGATTGGTAGGCAAATTTTAGTCGAAAGTTCTTCTTAAGCAATAAATAAGCTTAAATGCGTTCAGAAAGCTAATATTGCCGCTTAAGTTAGATAAAAAGTCACAACAAATACAAATCCACATGATGCAATGATTTGTCATTGCGCTGACAAATTTCTGTGGCAGAGTCTGTCATCATCATAATCATCATCATCATCATCATCAACAGCAGGCGTACGGGGCGTATGATTTTTGGTATTGCATGATAAATGCCACTGGCATTGGTGGCACGCTCCAAACACAGATCGAGAGACGTGAGAAATTGCTTGTTATCAACTTTATTTCGTGGCACGTTGCGCCATCCCCAAAAAGTATCCTACAAATATGTCACTATGGTTTATACTCGTACATGTGTGTGTGTGTGTGTGTGGCATGAGGCAAGTGTTGCATGCAAAACTGTAGCAATAACCCACTCAAATACACACACGCACACACAGGCACACACACTCAACGCTTAAGTGGCATCATTTTGAAATAAAGTTGATTCAATCAAAGTTGCCATTCATTCATTCGTTCATTCGTTCATTCGAATGAATGTGAGCAAATAGATAGAGAGACCTGCTTCCATGAGTGTGTACGCATCTGTGTATGAGTGTGTGTATTGGCAGTGCAACTAACATTCATCATTTCCCGTACAAAAAGTAGACATATTTTCAGTTGATATTTTTGGTTTTCTCGCAGCATCTGATATGGGTCATATACTTACATACTACCATACATATATATAGCACAATACATATATATATAGTACTTATATACTTGTACATAGTAGGCATATTGAAATACTTTCCTATTGAAAAATAGAAAGCCAATTAAACGTGCTCGGAACTGTTAATTTATGTCTCTTAGAAAGTAATGATAAACTTTGTATACCCTGCACCAAGGCCGGCTATACCATAGAGCCCAACTATGCGCCATTTTGTCAAATATAAATTCATTTTGAAAAAAAAAATTTTTCTCACAATTTGTCGATAATTATCCAGTTGGACCCTGGCCTAATTTACTTATAGAAAATAATAGTCAGCCTTGCTGCGGAAACCAAAAAAACAAAAACGAACAAATTTTATACGAATTCGTTTTTGCGTGCTCCGCAAAACGAAATCTGATGTCCATATTTCCCTTATTATTTTAAATAAATTCGTATATTTCCCTTATTTCAGCTCTGCACCTTCCTATGACTATTGTTTAATTTTTTTTTTATTTTAATTAAAATATTGCTAGTTCTTTATTAATGCTTATATTAAATAAAATTATACAAGAATATTACTTTAGCAATAATATTTAATGAAATTAAACACGACAAGGGAAATTTTTTGTTGTGTAACGCGGCAACCCTGTGGCACTAATCGGTCATGTGTTCGTGTATGTTAAAAAAAAATATGCGTTTTGGCTGTGCATGCTATTTTTTGGCTTGAGTCAAAAAAAAACAATTAAAAATAATTGTCAATAAATATATAAGTATAGTCTAAGAATATCAAAGAATATTTACATAATTGTATTAGTATAAAATTTAAACATATTTTAGCGATTTGTTTTAATTCCTCTTGCAACAAGACATGCGGTTTCAAACCACATGAAAAATTCGGTTTTGTGAAATTGGGAGTTGGGAGCACCAAACATTCAGTTTCAAAACGAATTCGAATACAATTTTCGGATTCCATAATTAATTTTGCAAATTTGTTTTTGTAACAATTTTTCGATAATTTAGCTTTCGATACCTTAATCAGCTAGACTCTTGGCAAATTTACTTACAGAAAATAAAAATATCAAATAAATAACATATCAAATATTAGATACATTAGCTGTAGAGGAAAGTGTGGTGAATTCGCAAGTGGGGTGAATCCGGAAACGCATCCTAACGTTTTTCTGAGTTGACATTTGACTATGACACCAATTTTTAAATAAACGTCATGACCGACTGTGGTTTTTGATAATACTTCGACTCGAGTACACTTCTTTTTCAATTGTAAGTATATCCATAATATTATATAGACTCTATGCTTAAAAAATGCTAAGGGATTCGTTAAGATTTTTGCAATCCACCAGAATGACGCTACTCCGTTGCGAAAAAGTCGATTTGGGGTGAATTCGGAATTGTCGAAAGAGCCAAATAATTTTTTTGAATATAATTTCAGCACGGATTTCAACTGTTTTTGTGTCAAAATGCCGAGAACTTACAAAAAAAGCGAAACAAATCCTCGTAAGCCGGTTCCAAGTTCTAATGATTTGTTGGAAATGCTGAGGGCAGTGAAAATCGACAAAAGGAGTGCACTGTCAGACGATTTCCCTCTTTTTTTAAAAAACCGTTTTTTGCAGGCCATTACTAGGCAGCAATTAATTTTATTCCACATTCATTCATTTCAATGTATTACTCACCTTACCTTTTTTTTTTATCAAAAATAAAGAAATAAAATGTTTGCGATGAATTTTTGAACACTTCCGAATTCACCCAAAAAAAATCGAAAATCACGAATTTGTCATTTTTTGCTCGGAGATCATTCTACCTGACAAAAAATTTTCGTATCGATCTGAAATTTTGACACAAGGTAGCTTATTCAATGCACTGAACGACATAGCTTTCAATTTTGAAAAAAAAATTTTGTTACTCCAAAAAAATCTACGAAAAAATTCTTCCGAATTCACCCCACTTTCCTCTAAGTAGCTAACTATATGTGTAGATTTTTATTGTATTCGGGACTTAGTTTTCGATTAACCAACAACCAACTTTTGTGGTTCAAAAGTTGAGTTTCTTAAGGGTACGCAGTACGAAATATTTCGCACGGAATCCCAAAACTTAAAAAAAAAAAAAAATCCCATTTGGGATATTTTTTTTTATATGAAGTTTTGTTTCGTACTGCGTATAGGCCTTTATACAAACAAAATTCCAAATGAACCACTGTGCGTCGTCAAGTTCTGAATATCGTTATTAAATTTCCGATTTGTTTCATCTGATCCAAAAAGATCTTCTGTTGCGCCAGTTAAGTTCCTCAGTAAGCAAAGCCAAAGAAAAAGTTCGCTCAAATTCAAATCTTGACTTTTTAAAATTTCTTCTGTAGCTGCATTAATAAGAAGTATATTTTCAAATTACTCTCAAGAAACCAGATCAAGAGTTAAGGCTTAGTTTTGCACCTGAGCTAAATACTTTATTTTTGGCTTGATGTCCCTTGGTTTCGTAACGATTGATATCCTGCGAAGCCGATGACTGTACTGAATCAATAAGTATTTATACTTTTTTTAAATAAAAAGATGGCGTACGTTAAAGTCGGGCGCGGACGACTTTGGGATACCCTGTACCACCACATTGCAATCAAGTCCGATATATTGCTTACAAACTCCAAAAGATATTTCTTTGCCAAATAAACGAAACACAACGAATTTTGTACAAAAAACGTTTTTTTGGTCCTATGGGAGCTATATGATATAGTCAACCGATTTTGATCAAATTTGGTACAGTGCCTGGGAACTCTAAAAAACTTCTTAATGCCAAATTTGGTTACAATATCTTCACAAACAAACGAAACACAACGAATTTTGTACAAAAAACTAATTTTCGACCGATCGATCCTATGGGACCTATATGATATAGTCAACCGATTTTGATAAGATTTGGTACAGTGCTGGGGGCTTCTAAAAAACTTTCGATTGCCAAATTTGGTTATGATATCTTCATAAGCAAACGAATTATCCATCTAAAACTTTTGCTTTTTTTCGAGGTCCTCTGAAACACCCCTATGGGATAAATAAACTTGTCTCCTATGGATTAATAAGGGATCTTATCTGAAAGTTTGGTTGCTCTAGCTCTTACCATCTCTGAGATCTAGGCGTTCATACGGACAGACGGACAGACGGTCAGACGGACAGACGGACAGACGGACATGGGTATATCGACTTCTCTAGTCACTCTGATCATACTTTAGGTAACTTTGGGGGTCTCCGACTTCTCCTTCTGTACGTTACATACATTTTCGGCTTGCACAAACACAATATACCCTTTGTACCATACG
Source organism: Chymomyza fuscimana (assembly GCA_949987675.1). NCBI lineage: Eukaryota > Metazoa > Arthropoda > Insecta > Diptera > Drosophilidae > Chymomyza > Chymomyza fuscimana. The sequence continues at coordinate 50,154,294 of OX465090.1, read as the reverse complement.
GTACAGGGTATAAAAAGATGAAAAAAAAATTATGATATAAATAATATTTTTTGCATTATTATCTACACTATAACTATCTATACTATTATTATCAGCCTTTTTAACAAATTTTAAATTAAATTAACTTTTTTTCCACTGTGCGTTGTTTGTTTTTTGTTAATTACTTTGCTATCGTTCTTATCTGTTCATAATGATAATTACGGTGACTTTTGCTGGCACATAATTAAGCGTATTTAGTCATAAATGCTAATGGCAAAAAGCTTTTTAAGCTTTTGCATAAACTTGAGCTTTGAGAAGCTTTTTCGTTTTGCCAGCCAAAGCACACACCCTTGAGAAACTTCACACAGCTGTTACACATTTCCGTTGCTTTGTTATGTCCTTGTATGCTGCTTACGTATATGCTGGCGCCATCTTACGTCTGTTTGGAGTTGCCATAATGGGCTGCCATAAAAACGCAGCTCAGGCAGCGACTTACAGAAATTATCATACAATTTAAAAGAAATTTTATTTAAATATTAAATTCTTGTTAAGCGCAAAAATTAATTTTATTTTATTTATTATACATTTTTTTTTATTTCAATTCTCTGAATGCAGTTTTTTTCTTAAAAAAAGCATTTTTGGAGTGGAAAGCCATAAAGCATAAATTGATAATAACAACAAAATAATTTTTAATAAAAATAAATTTCTTCAGAGCTTAATTATTGTATTTTTATATTAAAAATATCAAAACTTCTTTATAAATAATTAAAATGCTTATAAATTGTAGGTATCTTTGTATGGTATTACTTGCCTATCCTTAGACTTAGTTGCTACTTATTTATGGTGAAAATTACAAAATACACCAAATTCTTAATTTATATCCCAATCTTTCGAAATAAGTTCGCTGTAAAAAGAAAGCTCTCTTTAACAAATTTTAAACCAAGGGGTATTAGCATTTTTTGCGTAAATCAAGAATCTAGTCTGGAAATTCGTTCTAGCTGGTTAAGCTCGCAACTGTTCGAATTCGGTTTACTGCCAGGGTTTTCATTTAGAAGAGCTCTTCTTTTGTTAACTTGAGCTTACGACGTATTAAAATATATATATATTTTTTAAACAAAATTTTCGCTTAATGTTTTTCTGCTTAAAGGCCCATACGCAGTTCGAAAAATTTCGCACGGAATGACAAAACTTCGTATAAAAAAAAAATCCCATTTGGGGATATCTAGAAAGCAATAAATCGAAGATCTTAAATAGCAAATTTAGAACTAGTAGAAAATTTTTTGTTAAAGCTTTTCATTTTCTCAGAAAAAATAAAAGTAACGCAGCGTTTGCTTTCTAGGTATCCCCAAATGGGATATTTTTTTTTATATGAAGTTTTGTCATTCCATGCGAAAATTTTCGAACTGCGTATGGGTCTTAAGGATTAACACCAGTGGAGAATCTTCAAAAAATCGATTTTTTTTTTAGCGAAATTGGTAGACAATTTTGTTGGAAACGATGTCCCCAAGTGATTTAAAAAAAAAAAAAAAAATTTTTTTTTCGCACACAATCTTTATAACTTCATTTTCTAGTGAACCACGTAGAATTTTGTCTAAATAATAAATAATTTTTATTTTTCAACTAATTTTTCATGATTTTTTTTGAGGAAATAAATTTGTGTTTCTTTATGCTATTTTTTTTTAATTTATAATTTTGAAAACCCCTACGTGGTTCACTTGCGTTTGGTGCGTAGCATAGGAGGAACAACATTTCGTAGAATCCGAATCCGGAGTCAGAATTGGCCCATCACGTCAAGATTTAAATTAAAGAGTAAGATTGGTATTAAATGATGTAACTGGAGAGACTGACCAAAAAAATTTTTTGCACCCTGTACATAACCTCAAAAGTAGGAAAAAAACACAGTTTTTCGGGTACATAACCTCAAATATCTCAAAATTCTAACGTGATGGGCCAATTCTGACCCCGGATTCGGATTTGGTTCGGAAATGACGCTTAGCTTGCCAACAACTAAACCATGTTGACCTGTGTTATTATTATTGTCTTAAAGGTAAATACTGAAATCTTGAAAGAACAAAGTTTGGATTTCTCGCATTTTTTTTTAATTTTGCTTTATGCAAATCTTTTTAAGTTCTTAATTAAATCTTAATCTTTAATTGAATTGAACCAACAGCAACGTCAGTTTAGTGCGGCCTCTAGATGGCGCAAGCAAATTTTTGTCGCTAGATGGCGTTTGCAAGTTGTTGCATATTGATTTTTTGAATAATATAAAAACTTAATTTTAACAATAAAAAGTTTCAATACGCTGCTTGGCTCAAAATAAACATATTAAAATTCATTGTCCAATTCGTGGGATCCTTAATATAGAGGCTTGAAGTATATAATCATCACTGAAATGGGAGTGTCATCATATAAATAGCTAATCAAAATTTGTATTTATTTTTATTTTATTCATATAATTATTAAGTAGAAGTTAATTTTAAATTATAAAAGGTTTGTAAGCCAGAGCAACGTAGGCTTAAAATTTTTAAAATTATAGTTTATTCGCTTTAAGCAGAAAGAGTGATTACCAGAATATTTTTTATTTTTACTAATATTTAAATTTTCAAAAAACAATTTCAAAAATTGTATTAATACATTACTTGATAAATTAAAAAATTTACTCATTTTAGTAGAGCGTAAAGAAAAACTCATTGGGTATGTTCTAGTTTTTGCGCCATTTGAAAAACAATCATTTGAAAATGTATAAATAAATTAGAGCGCCTTAATCTCTATAGCCATAGTTTAAGAAGAAAAAATAATCTATCTAAGTAAAAAAAAAAAAAAATACCCTAAGAGTATTAAACTCTTTTGAACTAAAAGGTTAAAACTCTTAAAGCGCTTAAGTTTATTATGTAATTACAAATGAAGTTTTTTGTCTATTATACAAACAAGTTCTTTTATCGTTGCCCTTCCGTTAAGCGTGCCCGGTAGATGGCGCAAGCCAGTTGTCGCTAGATGGCGCATGCAAGTTTTATGCTTAATAACATTAATATTAATACAAAAACAATATCAAAGTTAATACTGTAATTACTTTTGTTTACAATTTCATGATTTCTAATTTTAGATATAAAAGCTGTTTTGAATAAATTAAAGCTATACAAATATATGTACATACCTATTTTCAGTAACAACTTGATGCCAACAACAAAAGCCATTTAACTTGGTTTCTGCACCACCACCACCCTCCGCTGGCTTTGGCTTTTACATCAAATTAAGTTTATTCCATCTTTAGAACATAACCTCGTAATTAATTCCTATATTCATATGCCTCATCTGCATAAGTGCATAAATTTATAGAATTATAAAAGTATATTTATGAAAAGCTTGCTCACCTGGCTTACCTGGCTCAGCTCATTAACGGTTAGCTGCAGGTCCTTAGACATATGTATATATATATTTTTTTCAATTATTTCAGCTACCATATAGACATTTTAAATGGAATTCAAAATTAATCCTAAACCAAATGAATTGCTACTCTGCTAAAAAAAAAAAAAAGCGGCACACAAAGTGCAAAGCTTTTATGGTCCTGGGGTTTGGGCCATGTTTGATGTTGATGTTTCCTTTATGCCTAAATGAGCAACATGCTTGCAACAAAAGCGTTGCATAAACTGTTAATGCTCTTGCCTAGAGTTGGAGACGCAGACGGAGACGCAGCCGGGTTATCTTTTCACTTTCTGTTGACGTGGCGCAAAATGACCGTAGGGCTTTAGACCATCTGTACCCCCATCCAACTGTGCAGGGCCGGATTTAGGAATGTAGCCAGTTGCCAGATGTCATCTACATTTCCACATATATTTCTAATGCTTTCTTCTAGTCTTCATCAAAAAAAAAAATTATTTCAGCAAAAGCATATTTTTCAACACTTAGAATGACGGAAGTTTCTTTTTTTTTTCTGCTCTGTGTAGAAAGCGATATACAACTTGAACTCAATTTCGACGATATTATTATAATTTTTCTAAATTCCGACAAAAATCGTTTTAGTAATATTCGGGGGTGCCACAGAAATCTTTAAAGATTTTGGCAAATCTTTAGAAAAAAACCGTAGGTGCCGAAGAAATCTCAAATATTTCATTTTTCGGACAATTAATTCCGAATGTTTACGATTTGGTATGGTAAAATAAGTACTCCGAATTATTATTATTTAGTACCACAACTAGGCGGCAACACAGAATGGCATATTTACAAAAGATTTTGTAGAATTGAAAACCATGAAAACATAAAGATACAGATAAATCAGAAATTGAATAACCTTTCCAAATAAGTAAAAGTTTCTTTGAATAAGATAGGTTTTATTGGTGAATTTCATCAAATCTGAAAAAATTTTGACAAAGATTTCGAAACCGTTGCGAATCAAGTCTGTGGCACCAATATTTGGAATTGTAAAGAAATTAAAAAGCAATTGTTTTCGGTGGCACCCCAGATTATCTCATTATATGTTTGATTACTATAGTATTAGGGGTTCACCAAAAAGACATCGCCTCAGATTACAGCTGTAGGTAATTGGGATAGCACCAACGCATTTCTCGCGGCCCTTGGGCCAACACATATTTAAGTCCGCCCCTGACCACAGCCTGTAAAGAAAAGTTGCATTTACATCGTTTGCTTTACTTTTAATTACGCCGCTTGCCATTTCACCTTTTTTTTTCGGTATGAATTGAAAACGTATGCGTCGCGACATTGGCCGACAGATGGCGCTGTAAATTATTTCATTTAAAATTTTTCAATTAAAAAAACAAATGCAAAAGAAATTCAATGAAACGCACCAACTTCGCTGCATAGAAAGAGTTACTTTTGAAATTCTTCAAAAATTATACCCATCAGCTATGTGCTTCGGAAATAGGGTTAGGGCGGACTTTGGCCTTGTTTAAGGCCTTAATTGCTTGTATGTTTTTTGCAATAACTTTCGGGATACAAAAAGCTTCAGTTTGCTTGCAGTTGATATCCAATTAGAAATAGTCTTTGGGATAAATATTTTCAAGAATTTGGAATTTTTATTTTTAAAGCAGTTTCAATAAGAGGTCTGCGTGCTTACTTGCTTCGCTCAGCAAACCGCAAACAAATATTTTGTATACCCTCTGTACCTTCAATTAAGGAATATCTTAATACGTTTAAATGTAAAGAAGAAACAAGAAGAGAAGACGATCAAGATGTTCATTCTGACGCACATGTAAACAAATTCGAAAGCACAATGCCGAAGTTGATCGAAAGTTGGGTATCTTAAAATCGGCTTCATGTAAAATAATTCCGACTTTAAATCAAAAATTTTTACTTAAATGCTATGGGGCTTAATGGAAATCTTTTTGTTAATGTGGAACATACAACAGCCTACGATAGTTCGGGACAAAAAAGACGTTAATGACAGATCAAAATTCTTGAGATCTTCAATGAAATTTAAATGTTACCATACTTTAACTAACTCCCACAAATAATTGACTTAAAAATTTTGAGTTGTACGTAATTTCATAAATATAATATTTATAACTTGGTCATTATTGCTTAAGAACATGAACTAAAGAAAATTTTTTAAAAAATAGATCATTGCTGGACAGTTATTGGTAGTCTGTGCCTCAAATCCTCAAACGTCATCTAGGCCGACAGTCCGAGAGTCTTGCGCGCCAAACGTTTTGCAATTTTATTGAATTCTTCGCGATTCTCACGCCACATTACAGCCGCATCGGGATTTGCAACAGATTCATCATTGGGATCGGCCAAAATGCTTAGCACGCTTAGCAGTATTTTTTCAATGCTCTGCACTGGACTCCAACGTTCGGTGGACAGTTCGTATTGCATGGGATCTTCGCCAGGTGGATGCAATATTGAGATGCAAACGTCGCCATCCGGAAAGATATTGGGATGAAAAATCTCGCAAGTAAATTTCATTTTGGGGGGACTCATTGGGTAGTCGAAGGGAAAAACAAGTTGGGCTGCATAGACGCCACCTTCAAAACATGTATCCTCCGGTCCGGTTATGAGCGCCTCCCATGTAAAGAAATCTGCTTCGTTGATGGGACTAGCGAAGATGCCTTCGGGTGGTTCAAGTGCCAGCTGTTTATACTCTGCCATCAGGCGACGCACCGCTGCTCCGGACATGTCTAAAGCTTAAGACTATTTTTTATTCGAAAATACGACTCGATTTGTACGTATTGAAATAAATATATGTATAATTTGTGATTTTAGGTAAAAATACTAGACTACTTAGTCGGGCATAAATATTATTTATTTAGAAGAAATTCCAAGCGCCTTACTGGCAAAAGGTTTGCTGAGTTGGTGGAGTGTTTTAAATTTGGATTTTATTTTCAGTCGAGAATTACTTTTTTTTAATTCTTCTTATATTTGTATAACGTCACGCCATTTAACTTCATGCTAGATACAAAGGCTTCAATTTACGCTTTTCTTGAGTTAACTGCTCAAAAATCAAAGTTATTAATACAAAATTTTTTATGTTAGTTTTGAGTAACGTCACGCTATTAAATCTCATGTGCGATACTTAGCCAATTATAATAACGAGAAAATATTTTTTAATTTAATAACTTATATTATTATCATACAAAAAAAATTGTATGCCAAAAGACCGGGGCTTGGCAGAAATTTAATAATTTCATTTATGTAACGCCATGCGTAGTTTTTCTTGAAAATTTAAAACGATAAATCCGATTGTTGACATTTTTTTGCGTAAATATGTTGCTATTGAATTACGCTTTTATTATAATATAAAATACATTTTCCTAAAAACTAGGCTTTTTTATCATATTTTGTCATACAAGCGTAACGTCACGCCATAATGGAAATATTCATAGATTTGGAAAAATCGGAACAACAGGCTTTATGGTTGATTTCGGAAAAGTCACAGGGTTATAATATAAAATACATTTTCTTAAAAACTAGGCTTTTTTATCATTTTTTGTGATACAAACGTAACGTCACGCCAAAATGGAAATATTCATACTTTTGGAAAAATCGAAACAACAGTCTTTGTGGATGGCTTCGGAGGAGAGACACAGTACATTGGCTAGTGGTTTGCAGTGAGCATATAATCGATAGCACTGTCCCTAGAATCAGCTCAGAAATATTGACGGCACGGATTTCGATAACTTTAAACGCCCGACTTTAAAATCTTAAAAAAAAAACCACATATTTCAACTGTACTTGTACTTGTACATTATGTGAGTGTTCAACCCTTTTAGGGATCAACCCACTCTTTTGTGACGATATGTGACACCCTTAAATAAAGAAATTTTCTGTACTTTATAATAAGATGCGAGTAGAAGTTGACCAATTATATAAACCACTTAAGTTACAATGCTGCCAAGTCAACGCTCACGTGTCCCACTCACACACACACACACACACACACACTCACATACACTCGCATTCACACACATCATATACACAGACACCCTCACACGCATACACAAAAGGCACTCACAAAATAAATAAAATGAAAACGAAAACACGTCAATGCGATAATTATTAATAATTATCCACTCGTCCTTCTTCTACGTCTTCTTCGTCTTTTTTTTTTCTCTGCGCCGAGTTCTGGAACTGCCGCTCCTTGTTGCCTTTGGCTGCAGACTTACAGTCAAACATAACGCACGAGGCCACTTCTGGTACTGTTTCGAGCTGCCCCACATTGCAAAACAAGGATTGTAACCAACTGTGTAGTCGTTGGTTGTCCCCCCTGCCCCCACCCATGCCTGCACGTTCACGTCATTGTTGTGCCAGCCAGCCAGCCAGCCAGCCAGACCTCGGCCTGGTCCTCTCTGACTCTGTTAATGGACGTCCGCATTGCCAGTGCGGGCCAAAACTAAATTATGGCCAAAATGGTGTTGGCTTTCTGGCTGACTGCCACTTATGTGCCAACGCACACATACACACACCGATACTTTTGACCCTACTCCCTATCCCCCCCACACCAATTTGGGCACTCACAGCGCGTGTATGAAACATGTAATTATGAAATTAACGATTTCCAAGTGGCTCAAAGCGTTTCACTCCTCGCAGTTGCCAACAAAGTCATTACACTGACTGCCATAAGTTTGCGGCCAATGTGTGCACAAGTGCATGAGCGAGAGAGCGACAGAGAGGCAGGCAGCGTGCAATGTGTGCGAGCTAGAGCAAGACAACAAGTTAGTAAGTCAACCAAATAGCAAGTCAGTGCCAGATATTAAGATTTTGGTGCCCGACTGGTTTTAGAGAGTGTTTGAATTTTTGAAGAAATCAATTTTTCTGGGCATGGGCATTTACGCAAAATTTTATAAATATTCCCGCTTAAATAGGAATTTTGCTACCAATTAAATTTTTAGACTTATTTGTTTGATAAACCTTCTGAACGAGTAAATCAACTTTGATAAAACTTCGTAGATCAATACGAAAATTTGGTAGCGCTATTGCCTCGGGGATTGCGATCTTGACGTGGTAAGGAGGCCTAGTAAGTGCAACGAACCTGAGGGTGATGCCGGCGGTAGCCGACGACCTATCCGGTTTGTCTTCTACCATCGTGACGTACCGGAATGTAGGCGAGTATAGAACAACCAATACTGCAAAGAAGTCCACTGTTTCTGGAAGCCAGTCTGTTGGCTAAAGCTGGCAGTTCCAACACCCACTCATCTGAATCAAACCGGATTACTGAAACTATATATTTTAATAAATTAAAAAACATGAATATCGTAATAAATATAAGCAGATAGAAAGATAACTTTTTAAAAGCAGAGGCACGAAACTGAACTGATCAAAACTTGGCATTTGCTATATCAATAAACTACGTACTAAGAGGCTATTGAATAAGTGACGTCACAGAGACTTAAGTAAGCTGCAGTTAGCTCTTATAGTTGCAACATATACATTTGCACTTTATATATGCAAAATATAAGCGATTTTATTACCAACTGCTTATAATTCACAACGCGTTTAAACAAACTTTAAGGAACCCTTTTTGTATATAAAAAATTTCATTCATTGAAACTTAATTTTAAAGAATTCTCAATTACTTTAAGACTAATAGATGCTTTCTCAGCTCAACTGCAATTTGTTTACCAACCAGCACAGATGGTTATCAACACGAATGGAGCCCACGGGCTCGTAGAGCAAGATGCAGAAAAAAAACCAAGTAAAAGCCAAATCCATTAGCATTATATTAACCGAAAACAATGCAAATATGCTGGGAATGCACTCGAATGCAGCTTAATGTGTCGAAAAAGGCGTCAGGAGGTCTAGAGACCCACAGTCAGAGGCTTTGGTTAAACAACAACAAAAGCAATTTGTTGCTGCTGTGAAAAAAAGTATAAACGAGAAAATACATAACAATCATGTCGAAAAAAATAACAATAAAAGTAATCAAAAGGCGCCCAAGTTAATTTTAAGGACACGCAGAATGATGCCATTGAGTGGTTGGCTAATATGATGCCATGCCACAAGACAATGCAAGCAGCCCGAGGGGGGCACAAAGACTGCGTCTACAAATCCCCAGGGAATACGGACACAGAGAGAGACACACACACAGAATGCAATCCAAGTGAGCAAAAACAAAAAAACCAACAAAAAAAAAATATGTATGTATTATATATAAAAAAAATTAAGCATGAATAAGGATAAGAGAGAGTGAGAGCGAGAGCGAGAAATGCAGACAATCAATAAGAAGTGGCACTGGGTTGGCTCAATTAGTTTTTGGCCACAAAATTGACTGGCTTTTAGTCTAATGAATGAGAGCGGCATAATGCAGAACAGGGGGGCAGAGAGTAGCAGCGCGGTAGCGTTTGCTGCAGGATTAAAGAACTAGCACAAAATGCATTTAAAAACTGGTTATAACATCATCGTCGTGCTCGTCAACATTTATTTGTCTGTTTTGTATGGCCGCTAGATGGCGCAAGCCAGTTATGGCATGCTTGAGTAGATACAGGCAAAGTTGGACACCTAGAACTAAAATATTTCATATATCATATTATGAACTAGAGAAGCCTGCAGTTAGAGGCTGCTCTGCATACGAATATTCGATAAACTATTCGTCATATGATATTTTTTGCTATTATATTTTATTATTTTTATATTTTAAAGGTAAAAAATACACAACTATATTTTTTTTACTTTTATATCGATTTTTAGGTCTTTCGAGTATTAAAAATTTAACAAATATTCAAATTTAGCCGTTGAAAATAACTAAGCAAAAAATTCAAATCTTTGACGTGCTGCATTTCATTTTGCTGCACCTAGTCAACCCTGAAAAAGTCAGTCAATTAGAGCATTGACTCTTAAGATTAAGGCACTTTGGCACGTGGAAATGCAACGCCCACAAACAGATCAAAGCTGAAAACTCGAACAAATCAATGAATGGCAACCAATAAAAGAATTTTAATTTGCATTTACTTGAGTTGTAGCACAACAACAAAACAAAATAATAATAATACAAGCACAAAAAATATGAAGGGCAGGGCAACCCTGGCAAGTGGTTCGCAAAAAGATTTTTAAATGCATTTCAAGAGGAACACATCAAACAAATCGCTCCAAAGGCTTTTAGCTAGGGCCTATCAAGTATGCGTCAGATTTATACCTATGTACGTATATATGTATATAGTATATACTTAGCCCACACGCTCACATACAACTGACAGAGAGAGAGAGAGAGGGGGCGAGGCAGAACTGGAAAGTGGTTTAACCATTATACATAGTACAATATATTTTGTTTGCTGATTTGTGTAGACGTCTTCTTTTAACATTAAGTGCAGTTTACATTATGTACTACAAGTATATAAATATGAAAATAATATAAAGCAAGTTCTTAAGCACATCAGGGAAATTTATTTTGCACATATGTAAATAATACTCAATTTGCTGTAAGCCCGGAAGTTGCTTAACCAATAAAACTGCTCAAAGCTAAAAATTTATATATTCCGTTGAACACTGTCGAAAAACGTATTTAATATTTTTGAAAACATGATTGTGATATGGGGGAACTATTTACAAAATCTCAACATTTGATTAGATACTGTTCCAGCGTTTGTTATAAATAAACAAAGTTTAAAAAAAAACGCATTTTTTTTAAAAAAATTCCGATTATAAGAAAACGCATAAAATCGGTTATTTTGAAGCTGAAGTTTGAGTTTTTTTGGAACGACCCCTGAAACTGATAGTAATAATTGGAAAATCGATATTTTTACTGGCTGTGTTATTTGTCTAATTTTGAAAAAAATTATATTCGCCCATGTTCCGGAAAACGAATGCGAACATTTTATGCGGATTCGTTTTGAAATCGTTTGTTTGGTGCTGCCAATTTCACCAAATCGATTTTTTCATGTGATTTGAAACCGCATGTTTTGTTGCAAGAGCAATTAAAACGAATCGGTAAAATAGGATTAAAAAATTACGCATTTTATACTAAAATAATTTTTTAAATATTCTTTGCTATTCTTAGATTATATTTGTGCCAACTTAAAGTCAGATATTTACTGACACTTATTTTTAATTGTTTTTTTTTTTTTGACTTACGCACGGAATCGTAAAACTTCATATAAAAAAAAAATATCCCAAATGGGACATACCATTATTTCGTGCTGCGTATAGGCCTTTAAGCCAAAAAATGGCATGCACAGCCAAAACGAATTTTTATTTGTATCATACACGAACATATGACCGATTGATGCGACAGGGTTGCCGCGTTACACATAAAAAATTTCCCTTGTAACAAAAATAGCTAAGTCGTGTTTAATTTTATGAAATATTATTGCTAAAGTAATATTTTTGTGTAATTTTATTTAATATAAAGAATAATAAAGAACTAGCAATATTTTAATGAAACTAAAAAAAAATGTAAACAACATCTGGTCATAGTAGTGAGCTGAGCTGCGGCAACCATGTCAGCTGTTTTGTATCAAACAAAAATAATTTATCGCAAAAATAAGGAAAATATGCAAATTTATCGAAAATAAAAAGGGAAATATCGACAAAAAACGCAAAAACGAAGCCGAATAAAATTGTTCGGTTTGGTTTTTGCGTTTACCGCGGAGCGCGGCTGATTACACTAGTTTACAAATTTAAGGCTCATCGAGTGAACCTTCCTAAAAAAAGTGTTTTTTAGGGTAATTTGGGTTCGAGAAACACGAAAATGGCAAGCTTTTTTTTTTTCTTAGGCACCGTTTTCGAGATATTTTCGAAAAACATGTTTTTGGGCACTTTTTTCAGTTATTCCTTAATATCCCGTGACATGTATCGACATATCATTTCAGTGACATATAATATGTACAGATCAAGTAAAAATTAAAGAAGTTCCAGGCAACCAAAGTCGAAAAAAGTGTCATTTATGACCATTTTTCAAAATTTTGTTCGCGTTATATTGAGGAATAACTGAAAAAAGTGCCCACAAACATGTTTTTTGAAAATATCTCGAAAAACGGTGCTGAAGAAAAAAAAAAAAAGTTGCCATTTGAGAAACACGAAAAAAAAACCAAATTTCCCTAAAAAAAACACTTTTTTAGGAAGGTTCATTTTTCGTGTAAACTAGTGTTATTTAAAAAAATAATTTTTGTTTTCGATTGCTTTTTTTTTCATTTCAGTCAGTATTGTTCAGAAGTGTAAAAATTAAAAAAAAAATTAACGATTGAACGTAGAAGACAATCCATTTTTGTTGAGAAATCTAGTCTTCTACACAAAAAGCGATTTATTTGATTAATAATTTAATCCTCTCAATTATATACCATTTTTTAAAAATCAATTGGAATTTTTGAATTTTTAGAAAATTTCCAAATAGTTGGTTTGGGTTGAAGAGTTTAAACTCAGAGACATATTTGCGTATAATTCGCGCTCTTGTCAAACGTATAAAAATTAGGAATTTCAGCCAAATCCAACAACAAAGGCAATCCAAAAGAATACTCAAAATTTGTATTTTATTAAAAATATTAAGTGCTAGATATTGAATAAAATTTGCTTAGCCAAAGCTACTTATTCCACTACTCAACAGCCAACACTAAACAATTTTCTCTCTGTGCATTTCTCTCGATTAGTTTTGATGCCCAAACGTATTTACTTAATGCACACAGCAGGCGGAACTCGGCTCTCCTTGGTTTACTACCACTCAAGGATTAAGGGCAGGAGCAGGAGAACAAAGCGCAAAATAAGTCATCATCAGACTGCTCTGGCCAGACTTAATGCACATTTCCAGGTTGCTCAAGTAGTGCTAGAAGCCAAAGTAAAAAGTTAAAAGAGTAGAAGAATAAATTAAATGCGCAACACTTTGTGCTTGATTTGAAGTAAAAGATGAAAGCGCATAAAGTAAACTCATATATAAACTTAAACACATGGTCTTATGTACTACAAGTACATGCACATTGTATATAAGTATATAGTGTGCATATAACGCACTTAAATTTTTATATACAATTTTTTGTTGTTGTTTAAGGCCTATACGATATTCCCCATTCGGGATATCATATTTGGGATTTTTTTTTTGTATGAAGTTTTGTGATTCCGTGCGAAATATTTCGAACTGCGTATAGCCCTTGACAGAGGTATATAGTCTATATTGACTTGGCTGTACTATACGATCCATGGATGATTGGGATTTTTTAATTTTGGGTAAAAAAATCTTTGAAAGAAATTTTATTTAATTTTATTTATTAATTTTCAGTTAATTTTCATTTGTTTTGTACGTCTTAATGCCCAAATTTTTATCGATACTAATTAAATCGTACTACTATCGATATGCGATATTTATATAATCATAAGCATTATTTTACCCTGTAGCTGTAGAGTACATAAATGTATATAAAGTTTGTGTAAGCAGAACATTAATGTAATATATGGAAGAAAACATCGGAGAGCCCTGAAAGTTACTCGATAACCGATAGGCCCAAGTACATCTGATCGTATGTCTAAACATCTAAATGTCAGAGTTGAAAAGAGCTAGAGCAACCAAACTTTCAGATGTGATACCTTATTATGTCACGGGAGACAAATTATTCCCATATCGAGAATATATTATATAGCTTCCAAAGAGAGGTTTTCAAAACAAATTGAAAAAAAAAAATATTTCACCGATCGATCAAAGATCGTTGTGATTCGTGAGTTTATGAAGATATCGTTACCAAATTCGGCATTCAAAAGTTTCTTAGTGTTCTTAAGCACTGTAGCAAATTAGATCAAAATCGGTTGACTATATTATATAGCCAGCATAAGACCGATTAGTCAAAAAAACCTGTTTGTTGCAAATATCTTTAATCTTTATCTTTAATATCGTTAAACAAATATCTTTTAGAGTTCTTAAGCAATATACCAGATTTGATTGTTATAGAGTGGTACAGGGTAGCCCAAAGTACGCCATCTTTGATTGATTATATGACAATCGAACGTTCAAAAAAAGTTTTAGGCTTGAGGTTTTTGCATTTGTTTATGAAGATATAGCAACCCAATGCGGCAATTATGATTTTTTTTGGTATACCTAAGGCCCTATGACGAAATTGTTTCGTTTATTTATTCGTTTGTTGTGATATTACAGTGTAACTCAAAGTCGTCTGCGTGCGGCTTAAATGTCCGCCATTTTTGTGAAATATTGATATTAATTTCCTTTAGAGAATTTCAATTAAATTCATGCGAATCATAGTTCGGTAATTTTTTTTTTAAGGGCCTTACTCAGCATACAAAAATTTCGCACGAAATGTCAAAACTTCATATAAAAAAAAAATATCCCAAAAAAGGGAATTTTTCCCAAATATCCCAAAAAAGGGAATTTTTTTTTTTAATATGAAGTGTTGACATTTCGTGCGAAATTTTTGCATGCATGCTGCGTATGGGCCTTTAACCGGAAAGACAATGTTGCTCTGGCTTACTAACCCGTTTATAATTTAGAATTAATTTCTTAATTATAATTACATAAATAAAAATACAATTTTTCTAAATAGTTCTGTTCTAGATTTGAACTCTTTTTGAATATTTTCTCAGTATAGTAAAATGAAAATTAAATTCCAAATGTTTCTTTGTTTAAGGCCTATGTTTAGACAAGGGTCTCCTCCAGCCTGGATGGCGATTGTAACATTTTCATAATCTCTATAATATGTTCACTAGGGTGGCTGCCGCTGGTATGGAGGACTTTTAAACCGTCGCTATCAATAACGCCAACCCCTAAAAAGACCTATTTTAGCGTCCATTAAATACACTCGTATCGCCTTAAAATTTTACAGGCTCTATATGCAGGTTTAGGGGGTGTCAATATTAAAATCGTGAGATGTTGCAAATGGCCACCCTAAAGTTCACAAACCTAGTCGAAAAGATGCCAAAATACGAGTCGCATAGCCACCGTACCCCAAAATCTCAGTCTACTTTTGGAACTAAATGAAAGATGAAATATATATATATGTTCCTTTAACTGCTATTTGGAGCATAGGGCGTCAGCTGAAAGTTGAAACTTAATACATATTTATTTCAAGATTTTCTTAAAGAAAAAGTCAGTTAAAAGTGATAATAAGACAATTTGGCAAGTTTCAGTCGGCACATCACGAATATTATACACTCTGAACTAAACTAGATTTTCATAGTTTTCATACGATTTTCAAGTGTCTTAGAAAAATGAGGGAAATTTTCATTTTAAGCCTTTCTAAGTATGCTAAGTAGCTGCCCAAGGAAATCAGTAAGAGTTGTAGTTTTCAAGTTCACATGGGATTCTGTAGAGATTTTGGTACAATAGAAGCTTCTAGGCAAAGGGATTTTATTTGGATTTATTATTCTGCAGTTTGTGGATTTTAAGCAATATACAAAATTTGATTATAAGAGCTAGTAAATAAGATTTAACTGCTAAGAAAATACTCAAAATTCATACTGCTGCTAGGCTATGGGTCTTGGTACAGAATGTCTTACTCGTGTTTTTCTGGGTGGAGTAGACTTTTTAGCCCGATGTCAAAACAAGATCTTGCTCAGAAAATCGATTATTTTATGCTCGCTAGTTTTATAGCTTTTCACAGTTTGCCAACGATTTTGAGCTTAATGTTGGCATAATAGAAACTTTTCCAGTGCACTGGTAAGTGGTATACCCAAAAAGTAAAAAAAAAATTTCTATATTTTAGCCGAATTTTTTAACAGTGTAGCTGCTAGGTTTCTCTGTTGTCTCAAAGTTTCCAAACGACTAACATAAAATTCACAACAAAAACTTGAAGACTGAAACATAAGAATTAGACCATAAAGGCCCATACGCAGTCCGAAATATATATATAAAAAAAATTCCGATTAGGGATATCCCATATTTCCCAAAACTTCATATAAAAAAAAATTCCCATTTGGGATTTTTTTTTTTTATATGCAGTTTTGTCATTCCGTGCGAAATTTTTCGAACTGCTGCGTATGGGCCTTAAGACGCAACTGCTTTGCTCAACGAAAAACAGAAAAAATAATTAAGTTGTTATGCAACACTAAACCAAAATCACATACACAAAATTTTTAACGAATTTAATTGAGCTCTCCGCACTTATGGCTAACCGAATTAGCTGCTCATTTGCAATTAATGTAATTTTTTAAAAAAAAGGACAAAATAAAAAACTTAATTAACGCAACCACGTTTATAATTTTGTGCCCAGCCAACTAGGCGTATGATAAATGTATTGCTCAATTGTTTAACCAACTGTAGTTTTAATTAATATTTAATATACTCGCACACACACAAACACAAGTGTGCTAATTACTTAAGGCTTAAAATATTACAAAACTTAAAAAAAAAAAAAAAAAAAAAATAATTAAAATGCAACAGTTGATTAAAAAAAAAAAAATGGCGCACATTTCAGTCGTGCATGCATGACTTTGGAATGCTTTTTAATAAAGTTAATTACTTGTATATGTATGGTACATTAAGTATTCCAAATCTCAAATTTGCTTAGCTTAGCTTTCGTAAGCTCCAAGATCTAGACAGACTGCTTTTCTCTAATATGCTACATACCTTAGCACAAAGCTAATATACCCTTTTAACTTAAATTGCAGTGTATAAAAACAATAAATTTTAAAGCTAAATTGATTATGCAATTGTTATGCAATGCAACTAATTAGTGATGCACTCTGCTAGCCACACACAGATACACACACACACACACACACACACACACACACTTTTTTGTCTTTGTATTTGTGGCAGCTACGCCATATTAGCCCGGGCCAACTTAAGAGCTAATCGATAAGCCAGCTTCATAATTGGCAGAGAGTGTACTCCTCATAAGCAACTCCCCAGCTCCCGACTAACTCTCCTCCAATGCTATATCTTACTCTCAGTTGGCTTTGCTCTCAAGTGGCGCCAAAGGCAGAGACTTAATTAACATGAACTGAGTGCCACAATGTTGGGAAGGGGGGGCAGAGCAAGCTGGCTGGGATATCTTTGATGGCATTTTTGGAAGTTTCTTCCTGGCATTGGAAAATATGGCATGCGAAAAATGTGAGCGCAGTAAAATGAGGCTGAAAATGTACACTCCAAATATTTTTGGTGCTCTTTTGTTTTGTGCGTGGTGTGTGTGTGTGCGTGTGTACACTTGAATGGAACACAAAGACTGACACAACAATGCTGCACTACTTAAAAAAGAGATTTGTGGAGAGAGAGCCAGCAAGACAATGGAACGATGTTTCAAAGAGAGCGCAGAAGTCTGCAGTTGAGAGTTGAGTAAGCTAAATAGATAAAAGTCTATTGGGTCGAATTTTGACTGTTTAAAATATTTTTACGTGGGCCATGCCAGAATTAGCCGACCTAGTATGCTAGTGTTGGTAAATGTTAAAAAAAGTATTAAAAAGGAGATATATTGCATTAAGCGTGGTAAAGGTAGAGAACGCTCTCAGTGAATACGTCAACTTGGAAAATATTGCTGGCTCTTTATAAAATGATGAAAAAAAAAAAAATATACAAAATGGTAAGCGTGGAACTATGACGTCTTGAAATTTTCCATCAATAAGCGTTGTACAACACTTTTTTTTGCAACGTTGACGTGCATCCAATACCTTTTTGTGTATATTTTTTGCAGCATTTCTGAAGTAATAGTTACCTCTTTTGGTCGACCACTGCGATTTTCAACTTGGCAGCCCAATCGATCTCACTCTGTATTCCCTATTACTATTATTAAGAGCAGTATCCCCTAGAATCCTGTAGAAACCAGCTCAGCGTTTATATTGGTAGAACTTACAAATGAAAGTCATGAGCAATTTTTTTCAAAATCGAAAAAAAATTTACGAAAAACATATTTATGATCTCAGACACTTGATGATATCTCGAGAATGGTTTTTTTTTTGTAACGACGTTTTTTTAGCATTTATAAACCAAGAAAATTTATAAACTTTGATTTCTGGAACCTAAAATTGGAACTTATTATTCAGAAAAATTCGCGAAAAAATGTAATAAAATAAATGCAATTATTTTTGCATGGAGCCGGTTTTTTTAATGATATCTTTAAGTGGAATAGACAGATTTTAATAAAATTTGTATTAAGTAACGAAGCGTTTTTAATAGTAGAAATATATTTTCCAAAAATTCAAATTGGGCAGCAGGGCCATGAGAGAAAATCCGGGCCCGGGGGGAAAACGTACCGACCCCTCTCTTACATCTTTAGCTTGAATAATTTTATTACGACAGTAATTACAACAGGCACCTGGGAAAACTACGGGCATCCCTCCCCACGCGACGGGACTGTTGGGAAGTATTATTATTATTTTGTTTTTTTTTTAAATTTTTGGAGTCAATTTAAGGCGTCTACGCAGTACGAAATATTTCGCACGGAATCGCAAAACTTCATATTAAAAAAAAATCCCTTTTGGGATATTCCATTTGGGATATTTTTTTTTATATGAAGTTTTGTCATTCCGTGCGAAATATTTCAACTGCGTAAAGGCCTTTATTTGAAAATTTGTAGATTTTTTTTTACAACATTTTATGGTATATTAATGAAATCGCATTTGTCGATTTAATTTCGGAAAACAAAGTCATAATGCACGATACATTACACAGGTCTACAAATACCGGGGTCATGTCAGTTGCTGGAAAGCTAAGGATCATTTCCGAAGTAATTTGCTGCGTAGAATCCGAATTGGCCCATCACGTCAGGATTTTGAGATATTTGAGGTTATGTAGCCGAAAAACGGCGTTTTTTCCTACTTTTGAGGTTATATGCAAAAAAAATTTGTGGTCTGTCTCTCCAGTTACATCATTTAGTACCACTCTTACTCTTTAATTTAAGAGTTCAAGAGATCAAATACGATTTTCGTTCGCAAAGTTATGGCTATTCGAAATTACGAAATTTATTCCTTCGACGTCATTAGCATTTGCATTAGACTTTGAGACAATAATTTTTTACAAATAATTACTGTGTAATTTCTCTTGAAAATTTTCACTTGGGGGATTATTTTTTTGACTTCATATTCGTTCTCAGCGGCCTTAAAAACCTCAATTACAATTTTTTGCACCCTGTACATAACCTCAAAATTAGGAAAAAAAAAAAACCTCAAAATCCTAGCGTGATGGGCCAATTCTGATCCCGAATTCAGATTCTACGCAGCAAAATGCTTCGGAAATTCCCTTAGCTTTTCAACAACTAAAGCAAGTTGACCTGTGTTACTGAATTTGCCACCAAAGTCAAGGAAGAATCCGAATACGGGGTCAGAATTGGCCCATTACGTCAGGATTTTGAGATATTTGAGGTTATGTACCCGAAAAACGGTGTTTTTCCTACTTTTGAGGTTATGTACAGGGTGCTAAAAAATTTTGCAAATGAAATATCAAAATCAATATCAATGCCACTTAGTATATAGTTTATCGAAATTTTAAATATCCAAAAATCTTGAAGAACGTCTATCGGCTGCACTAGTTAGTTAATTTTAAGGTTCAAGCACCATTTCGAAAGTACCAGATAAACATGATTCTCATTCAAAACAAGCTTCAGTAAAATAATTTCTAAAAAATTTGCATTCAGATTTTACATCCATATAAAGAATATTATATGATATACATATAAGAATATTTTCCCGCTTTCTTGACTTTTCTTATGTACAATAGCTTTGACTTACGATTTATCAACTTGACGTTCTCTTCATACATGATATTTGAATTTAAAATATTTTTCATTATTTATAATATATTTTTTTTAATTAATATATAGTATCTACGTTTTTATGAGTTTATTCTATATAATAAAATAGTCTGCTAGCCAAGAATATGCTGGTAGTAAGATTTTTTATCTTAAGGCCCACGGAATGACAAAACTTCATATAAAAAAAAATCCCATACCTAGAAAGCAATAAATAGAAGATTTTAAATAACAAATTTAGAGTTAGTACGAAATTTGTTGTTAAAGTTTTTTCATTTAAAAATTGATTACAAAAAATGCAAATTTTTTGGGAGAAGAATAGTTTCGAAAATTTGAATTTTATTTAAAGCGAGTAAAGCACAAATAAACCAAAAAATAAATACTGTATGTAAATTAATTGTTTAAAAAAAGAAGGTATTGGTGGGCCCAATATTATAATATATAAATAATATATGTATTTAATATATATAAAATTCATTGACTCCATATATGCTAATTTTTAAAAAGCTCTTACCTAAATATTGAATAAAATAGATTTTCAGATATTGTAAAAGTTAGTGCTACAGAAAACCACAGACTGTAAGTTATTTATGTTTAAACATATAAATATTTATTTATATTGCCTTTTTTAATTAATCTTTTTTTTTTTAAATATTTATGTAAAAAAAAAACATCGGCTTAGAGTTTCGCTTGAAATATGCGCTTAATATACATATTTAATATTCAAATTAGTTACAAAATTTTATTTTTTCTATAATTAATGATAATTAAAAAATAATTTGAAAAAAAAGCAAATTACTCTCTCGTTTTTTTTTTCTGTAAGTTTACGACGCTATTTCTCTTTAAAATAAACTCAAGGATCGGTCTCAAAATTTTGGCTATTGATGATCATATTATTATAATTTTAATTAGATAGTGGCTGATCATATTTAAATAAAAAAAATATTATATTTTATATAACTTGAAGTACACAGCGCTGAAAAAGTTGTGATATAAAATTTTCCATTCTTTTACAATGAATTAGTTTGGAATTTGTTCAAAAGAGATCAATTGTTTTTGTAGCTTATATATAAAATTTGTTAAAAATTTAATTGAATTTTTTATGCTAGAGCCTATTATTAATGAATTATAATGGAATTTGTGCAAGCCAAATAGTTGGGATCCCTGAAAAACAATTTCCAATTTGAGACTCGTGCATATTTTAAGCATAATAAAAATATTTTGATTGATTTATATAAACAGTTTATATACTAGTAAACTTCGAAAAAAAAAAATAAATTAAAAATCATCAAAAAATTTAAAAAAAAAAAAGAGTTTTCTGACTAAATTTTGAACTGGCTCCAAAGGAGCTTATTGTTTTGGTTACTTCTAAGGTTCACAAACAAAAAAATTGCAATGATAAACAAACACACAGATTGTATGTATGTCGGCAAATATACATACATATAAACAACAGGTTCTTTGGTTGTTTTTGTTGTTTGTTTTGTCTTTTGAGTTAGTGCAACAATTAACTTAATCTCTCTAATTTATTTAATTAATTATTGCTTAGTTGTGCACACATGTAAAATAAATCAGTTTAAACAAAAAGTACAACAAAAAAAAAACACGAAATCAGGCAATAAAACAATCACACACACAAACACACAGACAGCATACACTCGCACACAAACAAACAAACACACAGATACATAATGGGTCAGGGATGTGGCCTGCCCAATTGGCAGCGCAAAACAAACTGAGCCTGCAGAGCGAGCAAGCGCCTGCCAAAGGCTGCCTGCAATAATTAACACGCACACACACAGTAGCACAGCTCACACGCATGCACACGCATAGTGTAGGTGAGCCGCTTTCCAGTGTAGTGTGAAATGGCGCTAGCGCTTGTGTGTGCTAGCAAGCGAGCTGCACTATAAGCGCACAGCACAGCCATTGCCCCTGCGAATGGAAGGAAGTGTGCGTTGACACAGCTAGTTAGCTGGCGCAAGCGAGATAGCTGCTGTGTCTGCCGTTTTACTGTATGTTGCTGCCATCTCTCGCCGCCCGCCAGGCAAAGATGGCGTAGTAGCGACGCAGCAGTTGAGAGCAGCAGCTGCAGCAGCAACAACCCCAGCGGCGCGCGCAAAGACGACGGCAATTTTAAGCGACGGCAAAGCAGCATGAGCCGGTGCTAGCTAGCTGCTGTGCGTTGGCGTAGACGTTGACGCTAACGTCTGACGCTGGCCGCGACGACGCTGCGACGCAGCTGTGTATAGCGCAGCGCAGCGCTTTTGCTCGCGTGCAGCGCGCGCTTTGGTTTCATTTCGTATTCGTACGTGGTCCATGCCGAACACGCTAGCCAAAAAGCCGCGCGCACACACAACACTGTGAGTGTAGTGCAGAGCTCACTTGTTCTCGTTATTTTTGTTGTTGTTTTACGCGAGTTGTTGGATGCCTTTTTTTTTTTGTTGGTTTTGGTTGGGGTTTGGTTTTTTGGAAACACAACCAACGACGACGACTCCCAAAACTTCGCGCTGCAGCTCATCATAAACTTGACACAACATGCATGAACTTGCTATAGGCTTTAGGCGTGTGTGTGTGTGTGCGTCTAAGCGCCTTAGAATATTATAAATCATTTTTTTTTTTTGTATTGAGTCTAAGCAAAAGATTCAGAACGCAAACTAAACTTCAAAGTCGAGATACAACTCGCATTAAACAAGTGTGCCTCGCGTGTGCTTCAAAACAACAACAACAAAAAAAAAAGAAAGCAAAAGCAAACAAGATTTTATGCATTTTTTTGTTTTGTTTTGAAAAAAAAAATAAAAAACAACAACTGCAAACTGAAACTCAAGTGCAATATAATAAGTATATAAAACGAAACGTAAGCCGTCGGCAAAATGCAAGCAACCAAAATGCGCACTCCATTTGCCATCCAGGAGATACTTGGCCTGGGCGTAGGCAATGTGGCTGCAGCAGCCTATCAGCAGCAGCAACAACAACAGCAACAACAGTCAGTTGGCCAACATCAACTGCAACGCCAAAGTAATGCCTCACCAAATGCCAGCAGCCAGATACTGGCGGCAGCCACTGCTGCCACACCAAGCACTTCGGAGGCGCCACTATCGCCCGCTGCCACGCCACCGCCGCGCACGGCCAATACGCCTGCCAGTGCCACAGCTGCAGGACAACAACAACTGCAGCAGCAGCAGCAGCAGCAACAACAGCAACAACAACAAACATCTAGCCACCTGCAGTCACTAACACTGTCTACAACAGCGCGCTCTCAGCGTGACTCACGCGACTCACGCAGCATATCGCCCGATGTGACACGCCTATCGGCAGCCGCTGCCGCCGCAGCCGCTGCAGCCGCCCACTGCCAATTGCCCGTCTTTAATCCAGCCAATTTCTATGCTGCCGCCGGCTATGCGGCTGCAGCAGATCCCAGCAATGCTGCAGCAGCTCATCATCATCATATGACCACATTGGCAGCAGCTGCCTATCTAAGAGGTTTCCTGCCGCCGGGCTTTAGCACGCCCCATGAATTTCGTGGACACTTTCAGCAGCATTTTGGTGCACAATTTGCAGGTGAGTTTCATGGAGTTGAGAGCTAATTGTTGTTGATTTGGTAAGCAACGAGACACTATGGGCAGTGTATGTCGTCTTAGGTGTAAATTTTTACACTTGCCAATTAATACAAAGGCACAAAGATTAACACGTACTTGTCAGGGCCGGACTTGGGCAGGTGAAGGCCCAAGTGCGTCACGATTATCCGCAGATTCAATTTACTGCAATTATGGATTGAATAATAATATATAGCAAATAATATGTTATTATTATCAAAAACATATTATGGTTAATACGAAATTACTAAAACCTTTTCTTTTTTTTTGAAGATTTTCGATCATAAAAAATAAACTCTTCAAAAGCGTGTTCGTGTGGTATACATATTCCTCTCAGATGAGCTAGTCGCTCTTCTTTTATGCCTTCAGTTCGGTTCAGGCCTGAATTAGTCATGAAATCATGACTGAATTTTCAGTAGCAGCCATGAATCTACGCATTCATTTGTCACTGAATTTAACACATGCATGTCCTATAGCCGTAACAATCAGCTAGTACAGAGAAAGCTGTAGAAAGTTTGTGAAGGTCCTTTGCTTCAGCTAGACACTGACTAACTAAAATTTATGAGAAAAATATGCTTCGTCTAATATTGTTCTTAGCTGAGAATAAAATACTCTCAATCTCAGCAGTACGAACTTATCCTATTTTCTAATTGAGTGCACTTGTTCTCAAACCTATACTAAACATACTCAAATTGAATATTTCTGTCCAGATAGCTAAAATCTTTGTTCCTTAAAGCATGCCATAACTTTATAAATTAAGAATTTCTGTCTTCAAAAAAGGAAACGCTTTTCATAAAGTTTCATTAGAATGCATTTTTCTATAAAAAAAAAATGTACAGAACAAAACTTTATTTAGCATTAAAAATTTGCTTACGTATGGTGGGGCGCCTGGCTTGGGGCTCCGTCGGCCCATGCCATAATCCGGCCCTGCTCTTTGCTAAACCTTTATTAAAGTAGCTCCGTTGATTTGCTTTACGCAACTATCAAAAGGGTTGCTCAGGCTCAGTGCCTTTTACCTCACTCCCTCCAAAAAAAAAAAAAAAAACACTACCCCTCGCCTTATAGCTGTCTTGCGGCTGGCTGGGCACTAAAATTAAAACAATAAAACAACAAATTGAACACACGCAATACACATGGTAGATAACAAGCATAAAAGCTTATAAATAAAACAAGATTAATCCAAAAAAGTGTGAAAACTCGCACATACTCCACAGCTGAACATGTGTTTGTCTAATTAAGCGCATAATTTTCCGAATTTTCCGAATTTACTCAAAATAGTGACTCAATGTCGAGCTTTAAAATGAGTTTAATTAAATATATGCCATTGAAGCAGATGCACAGAACGCGCTTTTAAATCGAGAGATACTAAATTGGGAACTTTAAAATACTTCAGTCAATGCTTTAAATATTTTCAATCTTGAGAATAAATGTATTTATAAAATGGTTTTAAGAAAACGCATTAATGCCAGAATTTTCCAAGTATAGGGCCATACGCAGCATGCAAAAATTCAGCAACAAACGTCAAAACTTCATATAAAAAAAAAAATTCCCTTTTTTGGGATATTTTTTTTTATATGAAGTTTTGACGTTTGGTGCGGAATTTTTGCGTGCTGCGTATGGGCCTTATAAATTTTAAAATGTAGCTGACTTAATTTGAATTTGAGAAACAAAATTTTGAGTTCTAGATTCCTAAGGATCGTTAAGATATTTCCAGATTTTGGCTATATATCCATTTGAAAGAGATTTATATCAATGTAAACTGATAGTTTGCTATGGGAAATTCGTTCAAAAAGTTCTGGTTCTGGTACAGCAGCCGCTATAAATTTGCACTAGTTTTTGCATATTTCAACTTAATATTTATAATTAGAGGCTCTGAAAATATTTTCAATATTTATACACAAAAAATAAGATATAGTTAGGATTGTCTGAGTGCCGATTTCGCAAAACCTACAGTTTTATTAAATAAAGCTATAAACTACTCAAAGGCGCAACTAAGCTATAAGTTATAAGTTTTGCTTTTTGTTCTTGTTTTAATCAAAATTTTTCCAAAATTTTTGAAAGTTACTAGTCAAATTTAAGCTACAAAGCTCTTGGATGCACTTATTAGTTGAGAAAGTAGCTGGTTCGTTAGCTGCACAAATAAACTATAAAAAATACATTTTTAGCATGAACCAATCCAATTCTAGATTTCAGCTAGAACTAGCAACAAGTTTCTAGTTGAACGCTATTTTCTTAAACGACTTCTTCGCATAGAATTTTCCAAAATTCCTGGCAGATACTTACCAGCAAAACAAGTCTTGAATACACTTATTCATTGGAAAAGTTTCCAACCTGATGAACAAATAGCTGTACAAATTAAAAAAAATTTTTTACAAGAATTATAAATGTTCAGATTTTTTCTAGATCTATCTTTATTGAAGCATACACTGTCATACATAGATTTTGTTCCAAACTTTTTGAAAAATTGTTATTTGAAAAGGTTAGTTTGAAAGATAGTTTTTGAACAAACTACAGCCAAGTAATTGTGGGACACACTAATTCACTGATCCTATCTTCAGATTGTTCTACGAATAAAAAATACACTTTTAACAAAAATGCTTCTTATCTAAATTTCGTTTAGGCCTAGTATCAAGTTAGGCGTTAGCTTTAAGGACTTTTTCGTAACCAGATGTCTATCTGATTTTGTATTTGACTTCTTATTTCCTTATCGTAGAACTTTACTTACTATAGGTACATCAAAAATTAATTAATTATGATAGAAGTACAATATTATTAGGCTCAAAACCTTGTTGCTATAGCTTTAATAAGTTATACATATATATTTGATAGTAATTATATAAGCTGTTTATATATACGATAAATAAATTATAAATTGTGAAAATTTATATGCTAGTCTGAGTCGTCTAAACATCTATATTATATACGAAAAACTGACATAGCCTAGTGTCTGATACAGCTAATACGCATCTAACAATAATTGCACTAATATAGGGTACTTTTTTGTGAAAATTGCGCCACTTTTCCGTATAGTTACATTGATATATTCAGTTTCAGATATTCAGTTTTCTAAAAACCAACAAAATCGAATAAATATTGTGAAAGTATCAGTCAAGAGCAAGCTTAAGCTTATGCTTTAAGAATTCTTCTACAAGTCAAAGAAAGCCAATTTTTTGTCTAATTTTCAAATTCTATTTGAAAAAAGCGATTTTTATTAGTATCTTACACTCAGAAAAAAGCCAATCTAATTTCAAGTTTGAATTTGCTGAAAATAAGACATTTTGAGTCTAAAGTTTAGGAAAAAGTAAAGCTTCTGGCAGAAGCTGGAGCGCAGTAAAAGCGATTGCCAAAAACCGAGAAAGCTGTAGAAAGTTGGAGGTGTGGAGGTCCTTTGCTTCAGCTAGACACTGACTAACTAAAATTTATGAGAATAATATGCTTCGTCTAAATATTCTTCTCAGCTGAGAATAAAATACTCTAAATCATCATCGAACTTATCATATTTTTTAATTGAGTGCACCTCAAACCTATACTAAACATACTCAAATTAAAAACTTCTGTCCAGAAAGCTCAAATCTTTGTTCCTTAAAGCATGCCATAACTTTATAAATTAAGAATTTCTGTCTACAAAAGGATAACGCTCTTGAAATAAGAATTTTACGCTTAAAAATAAAAAAATCGCTCTTGGCCTACTTTTGACAGCGCAAATTCTTATATTAAGCTCGAAAGTCTTGTTTTCTTTTTTCTCAGTGTATTTGGTAAGCTTTTAAAAATTTTGGACACATATTTTTTCTAAACATATCGATATACTTAGCGCCCAATTTTTAAGAGCATTAAACTATTATGTGCTTTTATTACTACTTTTATTTTTGGCAAACTTTTAAGAACTTCAGAATTATTTTTTTATTTTATTAATTTAAATATATTACACAATAATATATTTAAGAAAACTAGAGTACTAGCAACATATTTTTTTTTAAAGAATTTTATTTTTATTTAAAAAGAAAGTGATATTTATTTCATATCACTAAAGTTAATTTGTAAAATTAAAAACTGTCAGGCAAAAAAAAATACGTCTTGTTTTTATTTTTTTATATTTATGAGAAGCGACTAACTTTATGGGTTGGTATATCCTGACTGTAATATACCTTGTTAACCACACTACGTTTTGAGAGTCTTAATGCTTTAAAGCAAAAATAATAATCTTTTTCGTGAAAATTATCACAAATTGCCAAAACAATATATCGAAAAATTAAAAAATATATCGAAAAAAAAGGAACCTTTTTTTGTGTTTTTTTTTTGGGCATACATACCAAAATTAAAGACTAGCTTATTACTTGATAAAAACAAAATCTTATAATCCTGCCTTAACTGGATTTCGCTTCCAATTACAAATTATCGTTTTATCAATGCAATATATAGTTTTGCCAAAGCCCGCTATAGATACTTGCATTATTAAATCGATAATTTGTTATCGGCAGTGTGAAATATTATTTCCTATAACTTTTAAAGTTTTTATGCCAGCTTAATAATTTACTCGTTAGAAAGGTGCAGAAACTTTCGAGCTTATGGTTTTTAATAAAAACTTTTTATAGCGCGAAACTCTTCAAAAGGCCAGCTGCAGAAGATATTGACATGAATCGACAAACTGCGCAATTTTTGTTGAAATCTGTTCACTCTAGCTGTTATAGGCTCCAAGATATGTTTGTTCATACACACAGACAGATATGACTCTATCAACATCATTATCATTTGCTGTATCTATCACTGAAGCATAGGGCCTCTAGGATAACTCTATAAATATCTAATATAGGCTCAGATATGTCTTCTAGATACATTTGCTGCTTATATTTATATCTATGTATCTCTGAGGTATCTTTTATAAGCGATGTGAATAAACTTGTTACAACAGCAACAACAACAACAGCTACAACTATTAAGCATGTCTGTAATGATAATATCTGCCACTCGAGCTAAGTAAACAATTACGCCCACCACACAGATACAAACACACACATAGATACACAGGCACACACACATACACAAGCCAAGCTGTTCTCGTACACTTTTGACTGCTGTCTCTGTGTAGGTGTTAAGAGCCTGCACACACAAATGCAAATAGCCATGTTTACGTATGTGTTTGTATCTATGTATGCGCCTACACACGCACACACACACACACACACACTCACTTAATTTGTTAAATTTTCACACCAAGCATCTTTTGTTGTTGTTGTTGTTGTGGCTGCTGTTATTGTTATTGCTGCTGCCTCTCAATCTCTTTGCAGCTTTCACTGTTGACCTTTCCTGCTGCTTATAAGTGTAACTGTGTGTATCTCTGTGTGTGTTTGTGTGTGCAGCTAGCCTGGCCAATGTCTTTACTTATTTTTTTTTTCATTTTTTTTTTTTTGTTGTTTGCGCAACAACGCAGCGTTTGTTGTTGTGCCCGGGGCCCAAAAGGCAAGCTGTAAAAAAGGCAACAACGTCTTGTCCTTTTCTGCTGCCAGCTAACCACACACACACACACAGGACATGCTGGCAACGGTGTCGATGAGTCCTGGCATTGGCCAAGTGCTGTTTAGTAGTGTTAGTTTCGGGTGTGCAGGGAAAATTGTGTACAAAATAAATCGACTCAAGTGGTTAACCGCAAGCAGCCGCAGCAAAGTAGCAATTTTCTTCAGTAAGTAGTACAAGTTGCCAGCTAAAGGATGCAAAAGGATGCGCAGCATGTACACCTATATATAATATATATACTATATATATGTATATATATATTAAGTTGGGCCAACGTGGTTATACTTAATTTGAGTGGCCATTGAGCGTAGTTGCTGCACAGAGCCAGCGGCAGCAAGTGACGACACTTTTTCTATAGCATACTTTTATGCGTTCTGCCCCACTCCCCCCAATCGTTGTTATTGTGATTGAGCCAAGCTTTTGTGTACACTCGAACTGGCTAGTAACTTGTCAGCCAAGTGGTTTATGCTCTTTTTTTGAGGTTGGTGGGGGCTTGGGGATGCATCAGCAACACCTGGATTTTATTTTATAGAACGTGAATTTCGAAAATTTATCACACACATATAATTTCCTATAAATTAGGAATTGCAGCTCCAATTATCGGACTTGGACTTATAAAAATTTCCTTTTTGGAATGCTGCCCTGGTTTGTTAAATTCTTACATAAAGCTTTGGATTTCTTTGAGCTTCTTTGTCAAGTAACTCTTAGTCTTTGGAGCCTTAGCTTCAAAATTTTGTAGATACAATTACCCTTTTCTTGTCTTATGTTCTTCTAACTGCAATTACTTTTATCACTCCCTTTCTTCAAGCGCTCTCTGACTTCTTTTCATTTATCTATCTTAAGTCATCTGCACCTGATCATTTATCAACAATTCTGAACATTTAGTCAGCCATTTGCTCAACTGCGCTCTCTTAGCTGTTTACTACAGTTCGTATTATTTTTCATCGAATTTCCCTTTTCGAAGTCTATTTTGTAAAGATTGCTAAATCTGGCCAGTTTATAACATGAGTCGTTGCTAATCATAAAAAACTTCCCACAATGGATTCCCCTCCAACCATTTTTCTTTTCTATTTTAAGCTCAAAAAAAAACCTTTTCAAAAAGTATATAATATTAATAAAAAAATAGTAATTTATAGGCTTTTGGCTATTTTATGATGTGGCTCAGTGCATATTATCAAATAGTTCTCTCAACGGATTAGAGATTCGATTTAGTTCCCAGCTATTTTTCTATGCTTACTTTTCCCTTAATAGTATCTATGGTCTAGTAACTCTTTAATATTATTAATAAATATTTAAATAAATATTTTTATACTCTTAGGTCAGTCGAACATTAGATGCTTTTATTTTAAAAGTTATTTTTTGGCAATCAACTCTATAACAAATGAGCTTATAATGCAATATGAAGGACATGGCAGGCAATTCTTCTATAAGAATTTAAGTTGGTTTTTTCAACTCAAGCTTAACTCATTGATATATAGAGAAATAACTTATCGGAGTCTCTCCCGATTTCTCACTAAATAGCTCTCTATTATTTTAAACTGTATTTTGATGTCGTCGTCATCGTCATCATTTATTTTTCTATCGCTATATAAATTTGTTGAGAGATTTCTAAATTTGTTTAAATGAAGGCTCTACGGAAACTTCTTTAAGGCATTTATCAAACGCAGCTTGCATTTTTCAAAGCTTAGAACTTTAAATAAGTCGTTTATTTCAATGAGATATAAGATGTCTTTAATATATAGAGCAACACCTTCCCGGAGTCTTATCCTATTTCTCTTTAAATATCTCTCTATTATTTGAAACAGTGCTTTGACATCGTCGTCTTCGTCATCATTTATTTTTTTATCGCTATATAAATTTATTGAGAGATTTCTTTGACTAAAGCGATTTTTATTACTATCGCTTGTTACAAATTTAAAAAAAAAAAAAAATACTCTAATTTTATACGTTTTTAAAAACTTTCGAATAAAATACAAATTTTTTTTAGACAGTGTTTCAATTATTTATACAAAATAAGCGCATTTTGCATTATTTAAGTAAATACAATATTTCAAACTATTTTTTTTTGTCGTCATCCCCATCATCAATTAATTTTTCTAACGCTATATAAATTTGTTGAGAGATTTCTGAATTTTCTTAAATGCAGGCTCTCCACAAACTTTGTTTTAATGTCGTCGTCATCGTCATCATTTATTTTGTTTGTTAAGTGTGGCTGTTTTATAGTTTTCTTTAATTTTTTAATTTGAATGCTATGGCTTTTATAAATTAACTCTTTGTCATGTAAACATTTTTTTTTATGTTGTTGTCGTTGTGCACGTCATCAATTATGTTTCTATGAAATGTGAACGCTAGATGGCGCAAGCAAGTTTTCATTATTATTTAAATATATTTTAATTTTTAGATTTATATATGAGATTGTTTGTCAGTCAGTCGAATGATTGTTGATTTCGAGTCGGAACTGGGCGGGTTAAACTTTTTTTTTTTCATCAAATCTACTTACAGCTTTTTAAGCTCTTTTTGTGAATTAAAACAAAAACTTTATAAAGTCTTTTTTTAGATTTTAAGTATTAATTAGGTTCGTCCAGTTGGTCCAAATTCCACATTTTTTACTACTTTTTTTTTACCCATATACATTATAAGTTTTGAGTTATTTGTGTACAAAAATGGTCTTTATTTTTGTGGGCATAAAACTTTTGCACTATCATATATACATATAATAAGAAAATTATATACTAAGCATACTGAGTGATTATTTTAATTATAAATATTGTATGCTTAGATATAGCGCTAAATAAAAAAAAAAACGCCTATTAGCTTTAGCATATTTATTATTTAAAAAGTTTATTGCAGACTTGCTTAAAATAAAACAAATTGTATTTTTTAATATTAGCTTTATTGATATATAAAAATCAAGAAACAATTTAAAAAGAAATTTTTAAATAAATACATTATGTACAGCTTTCTATAAATCACAAAGTGTCTTCAACTATTAATATATCGAAATTTATTTTATGTAAAATTCTTTGTTACTCATGAATTAATTTTATTTTCTTTTTTTTAAATAAAAATAATTTTTAAAAATAAAAATAAAAGTTTATCCTTAATCCGGATAGTCCTTTCAAAAATATGATACGCTGTGGCTTGCGCTTTCACTCAAAGCACTTTTTACGCTTTGATTTTTTATTTTATTTTTTTACTTTACTAAAAATCTATCAATTCGTTTATAAATGTATTTCAAGCATTTGAGAAACTAAAAAAAAAATATTTTGAATTTTATAAGAATAGAGTGGAAAACCACTTAAAGAAAATCTGACCCAATTCTAGGCTATAGATTTAAATAGTTAGCATAGCTGCAGCACAGACATGGCTGGCAGTTGGCGTGTAAAGCACGCAGGCAGCGTAGCCCCCTAATATTTTATATAAGAAAATTAAAAAATTGTTTGTCTAATCATTTAATTTGTTTAATCATCTAAATCTATTGCTTACGACCAGTGAAGTATCCACGGGGGGTTTTCGCGTAGGGACCCCCTCCCCCCGAAAGTTGGCAAAATGGGTAGACAGTTTTTTGCGAGCTCTGGTATATATACACTTCAAGGTGCATATATCCTGTATCCGCGCCTGCTTTTGGCTATATACCAGACAAGTCGGTTCAGAGCTATTAAAAATTAACCCATTCGTGCTTTTTTTTTTTTTATACATATATATTAAATCCAATTTGTGTACAGCTAAATAAATTAGTGCTTCCGAGTCTTGCAGCTTCAAAAGCAACTAGTATCTATCTTACGGCCATCTTGCATTGTAGCGTACTCAAACTTCGTTAACCCTCGTTAACCCATGGGCGTTTTTTCGCACCTTTTTTTTATTTCTTTGCTGTTACTTCTTTGAGCTATTTATATAAATATTTATTTAGCAGTCCTTAGTTGGATATCCTGGCGCATACTTAGCCTTGGCCACTTTTTTTTTTGTATCATGTTTGCTGCGTCAATGTTATTATTTTTTAAGTTAAGGTTCAGTTCAGTTTGGGTTCTGGGTTTGCTTGGATGGGTTGCTTGGTATCGTTGTCAGCTGCAGCACTTGTCTGGCTCTGGGCCTTTGTTGTTGTTGTTGTTGGTTGGTTGGTTGGTTGGTTGGTTGGTTGTTTGTGTAATGCCCACAACTATTTTTCACACATTTGCGACCAACTGTCTGAAAACGGAGTTTTAAGCCATTTTTATTATTTGTGTGTTTGTCTTTTGTTCTGTTGAGGTTTGTTGTAACAGCAGTTTTTCATTTTCTTTCACTTTTTTGACTCTTGACTCACCTGTAAGTGTCTATATGGGCAACAACTCTCAGTTATGTAGTAGTATATAGTATATTTTTAGTCATGTTTTGATGTTTTGTAGCAAAGTGGTTTGTCTTGAGTGAAATAATTGCGCTCTAATTGGTCTTGTAATTGGATTTTAATAGACAAAAACTGTGAGATCTAAAAATAGTTAAAAAAATTTTGAAAAGTCTGTCAGCTGCTCAACTAGTCATGGTGCCAGCCAACAACAAAAAAAACAAAAAAAAAAATCAATAGCACCAATTTTGAAATTTGCCACAAAAAAGTACCAAAAAGGTGCAGGATAAGCATCTATTAGATATTTTGATATTATTGTGTGCGCATTTCCGATAGAGCAGGCAAAAAAAAAAGCCTGTGCGCATTTCCTGCCCTCAGGTAATATGATAGTTTTTCGCACAAAAAAAAAAAAAAAAAAGAAATAAGTGAGGCAGTATAATTTGTGTATAAAAAATTACTATATCAAGTGTTAATTATGTGACAATGAGTCGGCCAAAAAAAGGTAGCTGCGGTCAGTTGTGGCACTTAAACTCTACTTATTATTATTATTATCTAAATAATTTTTTAATTGGAAAACTACAAGTTTAGTTTTCATGAAAACGTCGTTAAGCAAACAATGAGAGGTTAAAGAAAACAGCGCTTGCCGAAATTTTCTCGAGTTTTCCCTGAAATGCAACCGAAAGTGACCAAAACACAAAACACACAGGCACAGCGATAAAAATTGATGACAACAAGTGGCAGAGCGTCTTGTGGTGCACAAACGCAGCAGCCTCGAGTGGCGACTCAGAAATTGCCTGTGCTGCATGATCAGCCAAATGCGCACCACAGACACTTCAGACTGCCGTCCAGGGGCAGCAGTCAGCGGCAGTCAGGGGTAGCCCTGGCCAACATCAGCTGCTTCTGGCTCAACTCTACTCCGCTTGGTTTGGCATAGTTGTCGCTGGCGCATTTTCTAGGAAGCACTTGAGCTCCTTGAGCGCGTCATGTAAACAACTCCAAGCGATTTTCCTAGCTGGCCCTTTTTTCCAATTTTTTTTTTTTTTTTCTCGCAGCCAACAAGGCCAAGTAGTCAGTCAGTCAGTCAGTCAGTCAGTCAGTCAGTCAATGCTGCTGGCACAGACAAAGCCATAGACAAAGTTACTCTGCTCCATGGCTAGGCCCCTTGGACTAAGTGGCTTTTGTGACCAGTTAATGCATTGCTGCTTAGCGGGTGGAGTGGTCTTAGTGGCACTGCCAGGGGCTGCAGCGGGTTAAGTTTTTAAGATTTCAAGCAGACACTTGACAATTTCTGCATGATTTGCATTTAAAGCTGTAGTTGTAAGCTGGAAAATGCCGTTTGCAGTTTCCAGTTTCCAGTTGCCAAAAAAACGAAAAAAACAGTGTTTAAAAATTCCAAAAAACGAAAAATGTTTAAACAGCGCCGAACTTGCTATGCGCTTTTGAGCTCGTCGTCGTCGTCGTCGTCAACAATTATAATTCATTTTTTGTGCTTATATTTCAAAAAAAAATTGTGATGGTAGTTGGTAAGCGCAGCAAGCAGTAGGCAAAGCCCTCTAATTATTATTATACAAAAAATAGTTTCTGTAAGAACGAAAAATTTTCACTAGAGTTGTGAATATGAGTTAATTTTTTTTGAAAAATATATTTGAATTTGTAAGCGAGATACAGCCTTTTTGTTGTCCAATTTTGAATTCACTCTGTCATAAAAACACTATACATCAAAAATGCTTCAAATTTTGAAGCAACTAACGCTAGAACGGGCTGTTCTGGCCACCAAGAGCTTAGAACTTCTAAGAAACTGTTTGTACATTTATAATTTTTTAGACAGTGTGACCAGGTTTTGGGGCGGGTTTCAAAATTTTCTACATTATAGACTTATGCATGTATTTCGAAGATGATAGTACTAATCAAGCGATATTTACCGACTTAAATAGCTACGAATCCAAATTATACACTCGGAAAAAATTATTAGCACTTAAATTTCGGCAAAATGAAACCTTTTTTAGAATAAGCACAGCTTTCGTTACGTTCCTAAATCAAGTTTAAATACAATTGAAATGAAATAATATTATTATTAATTTAGAAAATATTTCTTAGACTTTTTTACATTTTACAATGGCTTGAGATTTTTTAATTTTTCTCAGTGTATTTGTTAAGGAGTCTTTTGTAAAATTTGTGTCCACCATTGGTGTGACACAGAATTCTCTAGAGATTTTGACTTCGGTTGGTTTGCAAAGCTCTAGTAAAAACTGTAGGTGACAGATTTTTTAGAGACTTTAATTTTCGAATGTTTACGCTTTTATGAGAATGGCAGCAAAGAGTTGCTACTGTTCAAAAAGAATTGTAGTGCATTTAGGCAGCTATTTAATTAAATAATTATAGGATATATATATATGAAATCCTCTCACTCCTATATATAGAATAATATCTTCTAATTATGATAATATAATAAATAATATCTTCTAATTATAAGAACTCCGAAATTTAATTTATGTTGCCCAAGATTTGGTGTCAATTCCTTAGTTTGATTGCTTTCGCACGTTGACAGTGAATGTCATTTTTTACTAGAGATTTAAAAAAAATTAAAATTATAAATTAAAAAATTTGTATATTTAATATAAAGATACAGATAACTCCGAAATTTCATAAGCTTTTTAAAATTAGTAACAGTTTTTTTTTTGCTAAAAATTTGTTTTATTGGTAATAATCAAATCTGCAGAAAATTTACTACATTTTTTGAAATTTGAGTTCGTAATATTATTTTATTAGATAAATTTTTTTTTTCAAAAAAAGAAACGAGTTTTGGTTATCTATAAGTCGCCTTTAAAAAAGTTATTTGCAGCTTCGAACTGCAAAAAATTCCTAACTTATAAAATATACAAGGCATCGTTATCAAGTAACAGGCAGACCGACAGTTATGGCTTTATAGACGATATTGTCACGTTTCCTTTATCCTATCACATATGTTACACATGTCTAAAATAGTTTCTTTTTTGCGAAAGAATTCACATAATGAAAGCAGTTGCTCAGCAAAACTACAACTACAAGTAAGAAGCTTTTTTTGAGGTATTTCAAATTTTTTATCTATGTTATGAAGATCATAAACTGAGCGCAAATACCAAGTTTCAGATGTTAAAACATTGTTTGAGCTAATTGCTTATTACTCGTATTTTCCATTTATTTTGTTAATAGATTTTCTGCTGCTGATAATCTATGTGATTATAATAACCACTAGCTCGTAAATAAATAGCAACTAGTCTCAATGGAGACTAGCTAGACAAACTTTTTTTTGCATCTTTTTGTAAGATTTGTAGCTCTTTAGCTCTTATGATGTTCAAAAATATACCTATACAAGCGAATTTTCCTATAGGAACTCGTCTATACTATACATTTTATGCGGATTCGTTTTGAAATCGAATGTTTGGTGCTGCCAATTTCACCAAATCGATTTTTTCTTGTGGTTTGAAACCGAATTTTTTAATGCAAGAGGCATTAAAACGCATCGGCAAAATAGTTTGAAAAAAGTCAAAATTTTGTACTGAAATAATTTTTTAAATATTCTTTCATATTCTTAGATTATATTTATACCAACTTCAAGTTATATATTTATTGACAATTATTTTTAATTAAGATTGTTTTTTTTTTTTTGTTGGGCGTGTATATGCACGAACACATAACGATAAATGCGACAGGCTAAAAAAAATAGCCAAGTCGTGTTTAACGCGCAAAAACGAATTCGAATAGAATTGTTCGGTTTGGTTTTTACGTTTTCCGCAGCACGGCTGATAACAAAAAAGAAAAACAACCATATGACAAATACCAATATGCTGCCAAATATGTATTGTACATATACATATTTATGTATATTGCATAGTATTTGTTGTTAAGTTTAGTGCTGCTATTGATTGCCTGGCGATCAAGCAGAGCCATTGCCAAACAAAATTCTTTTCCAAATGGCAAACAAAAACGAAAACACGGCCCAAATTGCATTTCGGCATTTTCAAAAATTCATTTGGCCATAAAAGTGACAGAGGCAGCAGCAACAACCGCACAAACTGGGCTTAAAAGCCACCCTATATATGTTATGGCCAAGCCCAAAAGCCAAACAGTGTCTGGCTGATGAGAGAGAACATTGAAACGTTGCCCATTTAAATGGGCAACTAACTTGCTAACAAGAAGAGCAGAAGAGCAGCAGAAACAGAAGAAGGGCTAAAAAACAAAAAGAAGAAGCAGAGAAACAACCCTTTGGTGTGTGTTTGTGTGTGTGTATGTGTGTGTGTATTGGTGCTGCGCAACATTTTACAACACTGTAAATGCTGGCACGGAAGTAGCGGTAAATATAAAAATACACACTCACACCAATGCACACGCGTTTGCTCTATAACTCTGTGTGTGTGTGTGTGTGTGTGTTTGCGT
This sequence comes from Chymomyza fuscimana, assembly GCA_949987675.1. Lineage (NCBI taxonomy): Eukaryota > Metazoa > Arthropoda > Insecta > Diptera > Drosophilidae > Chymomyza > Chymomyza fuscimana. Next base: position 50,116,420 of record OX465090.1, on the reverse strand, counting down.
GTCTGTGTTCAAATATTTATTAACCCATCAACACATGCGGAAGTTTTGGTCGTTTCGTTACACTGCCAAAAAAAAAACAACAAAAAATAAAATACACATGCATTGACACACATGTGTGTGTGCGCATGTATTGGTGGTAACAAATTCGTATAGCGTTGCAAATTGCTGTCAACAGGGAAATTAATAAAAAGTCAAACACTTTTCTTATGTTTTTTTTTTTTTTTTTTGTTTGCCTGCTCCCCTCGGTTACTAACGTGGGGGGTTTAAGATCGGCGAATAAATTGCGCTTAGAAAATAATACAAGGCTGGTGGTGGGGAGGAGGCATTTGAGGGTTTGAGGTTAGGGCTGCTGCTGCGTAAACGTAAAATAGATTAACACGTTTAATATTCAATTTGGGCACGCAATGCGCTGTAAAAATAAAACGCACTTATATACCATACATACATATGTACTGTAAGTGTATATATGTGAAGTATGTGGTGTGCACAGTTGAGGGATTCTTATATGCCCGCCTGGGGCTACTCAAAGCCAGGGCTTCCTTCGTTGCTGACTGATTGAATTAATGGCATTTTAAGTGCCAAATTTTGCTTAGATAATTGCTTAAGCTTATGTACTTGGCTCTAGTCAATTCAAACGTTAGAAAAACGTATACATATGTATTATGTCATCCAAGCAGGCCTTACAGCTGCTCGTCATATATTAGCAAATACATAACATACGAAAACTTTCCAATTATGCCTTCTAAGCGTTGTAAGAATTGTAACCAGATCATAACTTGTTTCCAACAGAGGCCAGAGCAGCATCCCGAACTTATTGTGCAAGCCCACAGAAAACTGCTTGCTACTGCTTCAGCGCACAGCTTTATTTCTGCTCCTAAAGCAGCACGCTGTAAGTAGCAGTTAAATATTAGTAGCTATAATTGCATCTACAAATATCTATATAGATTATGCCTACACCCTTTCGGATTACAAGGAATTCAAAAAGCAAAAATTTCGCCACAGCATTGAAAATTGGCGTCCAACAGTTAATAGAATTTATTGCCCAGATTGTGGCTGCAAGTGTAAGCCAATTATTAAGAACTTGCCGGAACGCTGTTGTTTAAGCTGCTTGGCTAATTGTTGGCCATTTTGTTTTATGCCGTGCCTTATAGCGCCCGAAACCAAGCAGTATCTGTACTGTGCCAAATGCACTGCCTTTCTGGGCATCTATAATCGGGAGTTAAACAGCCTGCAGCCAAATCGTCAGTTTGTGCCACGAGATTATGAGACAAGTCTATAAGAATGTTTTCGATCAAATGTAAATGTATTATTAATTAAACAATAATCCATTAAAAGTGTGAACACTGTGGTAATTATGAAAAGTAACAGATATATAGGGTGGACCATCAGTCATAAACTTTAAGCTGCAAGTCTATAAAAACTAGTGTTGCGTTGTTTCAGCAACGAACGAACAAAAAAGAACAATTCACTTAGAAGAACGAACTGAAGAAGTTCAGCTACAACGTTCTTTTTTATTCACTTTTGCGAAATTTGAAAATGTGGCATATTAATGAAAAATGTGACCAAAACAGAAGCAAAATAAGCAACAAATAGAACAACTGAATAAGAACAGTATTCGAATAGTATTAGAACTCGCAACTGAACGCGAGGAACGACTTCGTTCACTGAATAAAAAAGAACGCTTGAACTTGTTCAGTAAAATGAACTAGGTTAACCCTGGTTAGGTTAGGTTATAGCGATAGCTTAGGCCTAGACTGGCCCGTGGATCTCAATTTAAACCCCCTTCTCCAGGTATTTGTACTTAAAGAGAATCCCAGCCTGTTGCTGCGATATAGCTTGCAATCATTCTCGGACCTAGCTCCTCTAGGCTGTTGAGGAAATAATTTCACAAGTACTTTTTCCAGCATCTACATAGAGCTTTACAGGAACAGAAGAAGTGCTCCACTGTTTCTACTTCTTTCTCGTCTCTGCAGCTTCTGCAGAAGTCATTGCTCGGAGCATTCCTTCTGGTCGCATGTGCTTCGACTGGACTGCTCGTTACATTGTAAGTTAATTGTGGGCCTACCCTAACAACATTTACAAAAATTTTTCAATAACTTGCCTAATTTTCTAAATTTCAATACTCGTGCGAAAAAATTTTTTTGTCAAAACCAAGTCTTTTAGTTAGTTTCCGATTTTTGTACATTTACTGAATCGTATTCCTAACCAAATTGTCTTCATCGCTTAGGACTTCTTCACAGCACTATTTCGGCAATGGTTGCTCTTTAGATTGCGCCTCATCCCTGTTGATTTATTCAGTTCTATTCCAAGTATTTATTTTTTTATAAATACCACCTTTATGCTCTGACTGTCTTAAAAAAAGGTACAACTTCTAGTGCAGACATCTATCTAGTCTGAACCTCAAGACCAGCTACCTACCAGCTATGATTATATAAGCCCAACCCCTACTCCTCAACTCTCTTTTGATTTGCCATCCAACGATTTAGCCAAACCAATTGAGCGCAAGTAATAACGTCTAATTATATAATGCGAAATTGGAAAATGAGTAAATTATTATTTGCCGGCGCTGCTCGTCCCGCTCCTCAGCCATGCACAAAAATCTCTTGGGGGTTTTCGTCAAGTGCATGGCATATAAATAAATTAATAGCGAAAGAATGCAAAGCAAGACGCTGACGATGATGGCGACGTGTAAGAAAATTTCAAGGGGATTGTAAATGGCAAAGTAAAGAAAAGGAAATAGAGAAATAAAAAAAAAAAAACTGAAGCTGAATTTGAATTTGAATCCGAATCTGCGAAAAGCAGCAGTCAAAAAAAAAAAAAAATCTAACTAACTACCCAATTATTTCATTTAAGCTTCACTGCGCAGCGCTGCCGGCGTCGCTGTTGACGTCGCTGCCAGCTGTTGTTGTTGTTTTTGTTTTGTGTTACCGCATAAAAGCAAAAGCAAAATGGTTGAGTCGTAGTAGCAGAGCGAGAATGAGAGCACAACGAAGACTCATATAAAAAGTCAGCTTGAAATACAAAATACTCATGCAACAACAACAACAACAACAATGGCCAAAGTTTAGTCAAGTGGAGTGTTGACTGTGGTGGGAAGGGCGAGCGGTAGCGTAACATGGGCATGGTCATTGACATATTAGAACGTAGGGGGCTGCCGGCAGCTGCGGAATTTAGCAAATTTAAGCACAGCGGAAAATCAATGGAATGCAGCAGACGACAAACAAGCAAACAAAAAAAAAAAAAAAAAACTCAAGAAAAGCAAAAGAATTCACAAAAAAAAAGTGAAATTGGAAAATAAGCGTAACACAAAACCCCGGGAAAAGCGCAGAGACCCCAATGTCTGATTGTTGCTTTTGTCTGCTCTACGTTGTAACTGTTGTTGTTTGTATGTGTGTGTGCTTGTATATTGTGAATGTCATAGCAAAAGAAAGCAAGAAGAAGAGCTAGAAATATAAGAATCAGCAGCAGCAGCAGCAGCAATTGGAAATGCATGCAGCCATTTTGCAAGCTACTTGGCGGCTTCTACTCTCATCTTCCCTGCTCCCCTCTGCACTCATCTCATCACAAATGACAGACATTTGACTCTCTAATGACAATGGAGTTGGGACAAACTGAGGCAGCCAGTTAGAGCGGGCAATCAATTATTGGAGAGTATCTATGGGAATCTTTTAAGGCACTTGAAAGTGTGCCTTAATAAATTGCTAAAAATTATTGATACCCAAGGTTGTGGCAACAAAAATAAGTTACTTGATATATGCATGTTATTTGTTACTTTTTGGGGTTTATCTAGAACTTGAGATTTGCCGAAACTAGCTTAAAGAAACACGTTTAGGGTGTTCACTCTGTTGGGGCAGAAATGCAAAAGTGCACGACTCATGGCATGAGGAACTTTTGCTAGTTCTTTACTATTTTACAAGGCGTAATTTCTTTGTATAAAGGCCTATACGCAGTTCGTAATATTTCGCACGGAATGACAAAATTTCATATAAAAAAAAAATCCCAAAAGGGGATATCCCAAAGAAATAGAACAACTGAATAAGAACAGTATTAGAATAGTATCAGAACGAACAACTGTATAAGATCAACTGAACGAGAAGAACGACTTCGTTTACTGAATAAAAAAGAACGTTTGAACTTGTCCGTAAAATTGAAAAAATTATTTCAACACAAAATTCGTGCATTTTTAAAGCTACTTTGATGGTTGAAGAGGACTTAATCTCGCAATAAAACATTCGGTTTCAAACCATTTGAAAAATTCGTTTTGGTGAAATTGGCAGCAGCAAACATTCGGTTTCAAAACGAATCCGAACCAATTGTTCGAATTCGTTTTCCGGAGCACTACCGAATATTTAATTTAATTTGTTTACAAACAGCTGTGCTGCATTCTCTCACACTTAGCACTAAACACCGAAATTATTATAAAGAGTAGGTATGTACAGACTAGTAGTGACAGAAGTGCCGTTCCCTATTTTTCGTAGTCGAGCGTCAGAATTACAGCATTTTTTTTGTGTAAGTTTTACTTGGGCACTTTTGCATTTCTGCCCGCTAATTATTTTTGGTTGAAGCATATTGCCCAACCGATATTGCCATTTCCTCAAAATTTTAGTTTCCTAAAGAAAGGATATCAATATATGCTATCAACTATATATAATAGTGCTCGCTGATTATAGTTAGTCCGTAAAACGATTTTAGGTTCAGAGGCAAGACTTTTTATTATGAACTTTTCAATGTTTTTCTTAGGTCTTTTGGAAAAATATCTTGATGAATTTCTTTTGTTCAGCTGATCGTATTGCCGATGATGCCTTTGAAGAATCTTAGGTATCTGCTACCTTTTGTTGCAAACATTTGCCTGAACTTGATATATCCCTTACCCTAAGGTGCTGGCTGTAAAAATGCGTAAACTATTTTTTTCTGAAAAATTTTCTTTTCGCTTTTTTTTTTTCTTTAAATTTCGAATCAAAAGTGCACCGAACTTTGTCAATGAGTTTTGGGAATATATTTAGGAGTATACTGCATTCCATATAAGAAAATGCACTAGAAATCGCTTTCAACTGAATTTCAACTCAAAAGCAGTACACTCTCGAAATGCTAGAAATATTTTTGAAATCTTAAAAAATCTATTAGTTTTTTTTTTAAACGCCATGTTTTTCATTGGATTCGGATTAATCTATTGTGTTTTCTCTTTTTTACTCTTTTACTAACTCAAACTAGAACTGCTTGAAGCAGTTGCAACTATAGAATTTTATCTTGGAGAATGTGTTTTTGATTTCATTTAAGTATTTCAACTTTTATTTCAGCCGATGCCTAGTAAGTTAAAAAAAAGTTTTTAAAACATCACTATACGTTGGGGTTTGAGCCCGAACAGAGCACAAGTCCAATCTAAGTATACGATTACGAAAAATCCGCCAAAACATTTCGCAACAAAATACTTGACTGCTTCTCTTATTAGTTTTACAAAGCTCACAGATTAGTAACAAGTTCGAAAATACGTATCGTTTATTTGAACTCGTTTCTGTACTTGGACAGCTTTAACGCGCACACGCAAAGAAACATTTGGTGGTACTTGTAGATAGATTAATGCGGCGCCATCTTGAATAAAAAAGCAAAAAAAAAAACCAGGAGCTGCTTGTTATGGCAATGGCTGGCAACCCAGAGTAAGACAAAAACGTAGTAAAAAGAAAGAAAGCAAATCGAGTTAACGAGCTAACAACGGGGCGTCTGCCGAACCCGAAAATTGTCTCAAAGTACCAAGTACCAGAAATAATAAAAAACAAAAAAAAAAAAAACAAAAAAACAACCACCCACAATGATGTTGTTGATGACGACGTTGTTGTTCATGATAATGATGTTGCCGCTGTTGTTGTTGGGGAAGCAACCCCCGGAATTGTGTAACACCACCCAACAACAGGCACAAACAAACAGACTGACTGACAGCCGCCCCCCAGCACGTGCCCACGCCCCTTTTAAGGCCCACCCGCACAGTTGCGGGCCCAACTTGCAAGCGCTCTTCCAGAGCACTCTGTCAAAGCAGCCAAGAGAGCTGCTCTGTGCTGTGTTGCCTTGCCATTTTTCTTTTGCCACTTTGCTTCTTCAACTTATTTATGTCTCCATTACAAATAATTGCGCGTCATATTGGCTCAGCAACCCCTCCCCCGCCACCCAACTAAACCCACCTGAATTGTTGGCAACTTTTTCAAGGCAATTCGCTTAAATACGCTTTTCATTTGCGCTGCGCGCTGGATAAAAAAAAAAATTACCGCAGCGCCAGCAAAGCCCCACCAAAAAAAAATGAAAATTACAAGTAGAAATATCTGCTGCCCCCATTTTGCCTAGACAGACGCGCCGCTGTCGACGTTGGCGGCGCAGTCAACGCTACGCCCGTGTAAGTGTAAGTAGTAAATACGCTTGAGTATTATTAACGTAAATGCAAAATTGCCAATTTCGAGTGTATTTCCCGTCAACAGAAATTTCCTTTCCTTTCCTTTCCTTAGTCAGTCCGTCCGTCAAGACCCCGCCTTAGTTCCCGCAACGTTTTGCGTACTCACTGAAATAAAATTAAAAGCAAAATAGCAAATAATATGAAGAAAATAGCGACGTTGGGCGCGGGTAAAAATTGCGTCTACAATGTTGTGTGGGTTTGGGGGGGTGGGGCCCTGGGGGTAGGTACTTTACTTGGCATTGGCGGCTGTTTCTGTTTTCCGCTGCTTCTTTTTTTTTTTGTGTTACTCTTGTACTATTTGCATTGTGGCACCCGAGCGGCCCATTGCCATTCACACTAAATTGTCGTCGTCGTCGTAACGACGAACCCCATGGCCCCGGCGCCCAAAACCTGCAGCTAGCCCTGGCTTTTATTAATATGTCTGGCAATTTCAATTTGACTTTATTGGTAATTTGTGCGTTTCATCTGAAGCAACTAACTGTTAAACGCCAAGTGTTATAAATGGTTGGAATATATGGAAACTTACGTAGTTGTTTTTTTTTTTTAGAATGTCTTCAAAGCTGACTGCAGACACTGAGGTAGCCTTAAGTGGGGCTTAGTTATTGAGCTAGAGATGATGATGCTGACGAAGATGATGATGATGAGTTGTAAAAAGAAAGCGTATGTTGTCTTAAGTAGCTGGGATAATAGAAGAGACAGTTAATTGCTACAGTGTCTGGAATCAGAAATAGTTAAACTTACTATTTACTGAAGATGCAAGTGGCTTGGGCTATAAATTCGTTAATAAATTAGAATTAATTGCTACTCTATAATTATCAGCCGTGCCTAAAATAATTATTTTAAAAAAATAAAAAAAAAAAATATAAAAATTCGGTTTCATAACAAATCCGAATAAAATGTTTTTCTTATGCATTAGAATTTTTATTTTGTTTAAAAACCACTTTCGTTTATTCTATTATTTGATTTTTCTAAAAATTTAAAAGTACACTCAAAAAACTATTTTTACTGAAGTTTATATACAAAAATAAATCATTCAAAACCCCTTACATGGTTCCATATCATCTACAGTTCTTACCCGATTTTAAAGATCTTACACTCGAAATGTTCGTAAAAGAAGTCGCTTTCAGCTTGAAGCTTAACATTATTTTTAAAAATTTTTTTTCGTTACTAAAAAGCATACCGAAAATGTGTAATTTTGAAAAATGATCGATAACTACACTTTTTTTCGACTTTGGTTGAATCTTCTATAATTTTTGCTTAATCTGTACATAATTGTATATCACTGTAAAGAGCACATCAATACCTTTCGAAATAATCATCTTTCATGTCGATACAAAATTTTGTTCACGAGATATTGAGGAACAACTGAAAAAAGTGCCCAAAAACATGTTTTTCGAAAATAGCTCGAAAACGGTGCTTAAGAAAAAAAAAAAAAGGTTGCCATTTTCGTGTTTCTCGACCCCAAATTACCCTTAAAAAAACACTTTTTTTGGAAGCTTCACTCGAAGAAACCTAAATTTTGTAAACTAGTGTAAATACAACTATAAGTTCCGTTACTTTTTAACGATTTTGATGCGTAACAAAAGTTGAGTCAAAAAAGAAAAATTATGAGTTGTAAGGTATCGTCTTAATGTCTTCCTAATAAAAATGGCTGTGAATTTCAAATAAATATTTTTCTAGGCTATAAATTGTAAAAGCAGCCCTCGTCTATTTATTTATTTACGAATATCATCTGCTTTGTCGAACTTATACAAAAAAAAAAAGAAAAGATAAAGATTTTTTAAACAAATCATTAAGTTACTCCAAATTAGTGACGTCACGCCGTCCCTTTCAAAACGAGTAAACTCTTAAGTTTGTGTCATATATGACTTCCAGTAAGTAGACTTAAAAGACTGCATATTCTCGATCTCATGGATAGATAAATTGGGCACATACAACATATGCCATATCCTTTTATACTTATATTGTATTAATTATTATTTAGTAAATTTACTTTTTGTCTAATAAAGACAGATTGTAAACAAAATGAAAAAAAAAATAAAAAAAAAAAATTATGGCCAACCGCTTATAATTCACAACACATTTACACACGAAGAATAAAGAAGTGATTTTTTTGTACCCAGGTTAATTATATTCTTTAACTTAATGCAAAAAAACACTTTTATTTATTATTATTTATTATTTGTTTAAGTTTAAAAAAATTTTAATAATATATGTCTTACTCTTGGTATTTTGAAATTTTGTACACACGAGTTTTTTGGTGAAGATAGAAGAGGAGATGGTGGACAAGAACCATTTAACACCTAAAAAAATATTTTAAGTCTTTAAAAATTAAGCATTATGTCAATATGCCTATTAAGAGTAGGAGCAGAGTTTTAAGATCTTGGAAATCACATAGTTTATAAACATAATAACTTATCAATATGCAATTATCGCAGTCATTCAATTCCTGCCCCAATTTCTATCATAAGTTACGGGGGAACAGAGTTAATCTATGAAAAGAGTTCACCCCGGAGTCCGGGTGTTCGTTCGATGATGCTCTTATGTTTTTTGGGACTCAAAACTACTTCTTCAAGTAAAGTTTTAAATTACCTTCCGAGTGCAGAAGTATTTCGAATATTGTATTTATGAAACCTCTTATTAGTGAAACGCAACACAAAAAAAATATGAAATATTTGTGTTCCAGTTCTAGGCACGCAAATTGGCAAATAACACGTCAGCTACAATTTGTGCTGGACCTGGACCAAGTTCTGAAAGTCAGTTAATGTAATTTAATAGAGGCCGAGGCCGAGGTGGTATCAATAACAGATTGCAGCAGACTGAGCTGAGCTGAGGTCCAGTCAGTTGGGCAGAAATTGCTTAATTGAACAATTAATAGTCGCACAAAGGAGCCATTGAAATTAGGAATACGAATAGGAATAGAAGTAGCTGAAAACAGGATATGTCGGTGGTATATGTTTGTTTGGGTATGGGCTGCTGCTTGCTATTCAGGGATATCAAAGTATCAAAGCAGGCAGAGGCAGAACTTGGTATCGAATTGCTTTCGAGTGAAAATGTTGAGCATAAGGAAAACTGTGCAAGAAAATGTTGCGTTTATGTAAGGGCGATAAGAAGCAGAAGGTGGAGGAGGAGGAGGAGGAGGAGCAGAAGTAGGCAGAACGTGTGTGTGGGGATGTATGTCATATCGCATGACGGAAAATTAAGCAGCCGCAACGTAGACAGTTGAACAAATGGACAGAGCCACAAAGCAGCTATAATGCGCACATGGGCAGCAAATTAAATTAGTGCGAACCGAGCTGGACAAAAGAGTGACTGACTGACTGACTGACTGACTGACTGGATGGATGGACCGATTGACCAAGAGACGCACAGACGTTAATAGTACCACCAGCGGGCAAAAGTGGCTAACCAAGTGAGCGAGCAGCCAGCGCACTCCAATCTCGCTCAGTTTTTGCTCAGCGGCATTAAATGTGAGTGGGCGGGCATTATTGTTGCTATAAATACACACAGATACACACACACACACACACATATACATACAGAGAACTGGACAGCTGTTGAGGTTCGTGGCTCGTTGCTTTTTGTGCTCATCGTGCGGCCAACGAGGGGCAGCTAATTGTTAATTGATGTGTGTCTAATTATGCCGCTAAAGTAGCCAGGCAATAAAAACAACACATAGACAGCAGCCAACAACAACAACAAAGACAAGCAAATCATGCTGTAGGGGCATAGCGGTAGTGAGCCAGACATGAATGGCTTAGAAAGTTGGCAACACTTTTGCCAAGCTTAAAACTTACTTAGTTGGTTACACTGTGCAACAGACAAATTGTTGACTAGATGTTTGTCTATGATAGTGCTTGTTGGATAGAGTAAATCCCTAAAGAGAGGCAAGACTTTTTTTGATGTGCTTATTGGGTATATACTATAGCTTTAGGCAGAAGGGGTAAGATATCAAAGGACACAGCCCCAAAGTAGTTGATATGGAAATTTCCATCTGTATGGACGACTAGCTCCCAGAGCTGATAACAGCTGGAGCAAACAAACTTTGGTTAAAGACGCCTTATTACTTCCCAGTTATCGAGCTTATTTAATATTTTCGATATCAGTGTAATAATATATAGCTTCAATAGGAACTAAAAAGAAACCTAATGTTAACATAGCGAAAGAGAGCCCCAAAGTAGTCGTTATAGAAATGTACGTCTGTATGAACGCCTATATCCCAGCGCTGATAAGAGCTGGAGCAACCAAACTTTGCATATAGTCGCTTTATTAGTTCCCAGTTTTTAATATGGGTGTTATACTATAGCTTCCATAGGGACCAAAAAAGAAACCCAATGCCATCTTTTTCTTGAATTTAACTCATTTTATGGCAACTTCTAAGTTTACGCTTGGTATAGTGGCAAGTGGGGTGAATCCGGAAACGCATCATAACGTTTTTCTGAGTTGACATTTGACTATGACACCAATTTTCAAATGAACGTCATGACCGACGCGTCGGTGGTTTTTGATAATACTCCAACTCGAGTACACTTGTTTTTCTGTTCAGTATAATTTTTCTAAAAAAAATTGCTAACTTGACAGTTTTATTTCAAGTTTTTGTGTCGCTAAAATTTCAACATTTTCTCAAGTAAAATCATATGTAAGTATATCCATAATATTATTTAGACTCTATACTTAAAAAATGCTAAAGGATTCGTTGTGGTTTTTGCAAGCCACCAGAATGACGCTACTCCGTTTCGAAAAAGTCGATTTGGGGTGAATCCGGAAGTGTCGCAATGAGCCAAATAATTACACACGATTTATTGCGCCAGAAATGCGTCAGCTTCTCTGGCAGTTTCAGATGTGAAAATTGCGACGATTAAGGATAAAATCGGACGTATTTTAAGACGATTTCCATGTTTTTGAAAAAAAAAAAATTTTTTTTCAGGCCATTTCACTAGACAATAATTATTTTTATTCCACATTCATTCATTTCAATGTATTATCAATAAAGTAATTAAATGTTTGCGATGAAATTTTATGGCGGTTTTTATCTTCCGAATTCACCCCAAAAAAATCGAAAATCGCGAAATTGACATTTTTCGCTCGGAGTTCAATCTAGCTGACAAAAAATCTTCGTATCGATCTGAAATTTGGACACAGTGTAGCTTATTCAATGCCCTTAACAACACAACTTTCAATTTAAAAAAAAATACAAATTTTTTAGTCACTCCCAAATTTTTTTTTTTTTGTTTTTTATTTTATTTACAATCTGTCTTTATTAGACAATAAGTAAATTTACTAAATAATAATTAATACAATATTAAGAAAAAATTCTTCCGAATTCACCCCGCTTGCCCCTTTATATTCTTACGAGTTCAGGTCTAGGAGTTCATTCGGCATACTTAATTTTTTTACATTTTAGTTTATTAAATGAGATTTGAGAAAAATGTGAAAAAAAATTGCTTCACTTTCTACGCATGGCTAATTACCATTAAAGCAGGCTTTCAAAACTCTATTAAGGCTGTTGTTTTTATTTAAAATCACAATTTATTTACTATATCATATAACCGCCATTTGTTAAGAAAAATATTTTAAGATATCGTTACGAAATTCGGCAATCAAGTTTTCTAAAGCATCTAAACACTATGCTCAATTTGATCGAATTCGGCTTAAGTCATAATACATTATAGCCATCTTTTGATCAAAACTCAAAGCTATTCGTCTTAATTTTATAATTAAAAGATTTTTTATTACCAGAGCGCTGCACTAAATGGTTACAGCGTATTAATTTGCCAAGCCCAGTACGCAGCTACAAAAACGCTTCAAGACAAAAAAGTACAGCGTCTGACTAAAAACTAAATTCTTGTCTTTTTTGTATTTTTTGTTAATTCTGATTTTTTTATAAAAGTTCTAAATAAAAAGATAGTGCCAGTAGATAATTAAGTTTAATATCGAAGATATAGACAGAAATAAACGATCAGCCTCAAAAAGCACTAAAAATAGCATAGAAAAAAAAACAGTCACCCACAGACCAAAAAAAAAAAAAGTTTTTCAAAATTGTAGCACAGTGTTAGCTTATGTTCTGCTCTGTGCTTAACATACAGCTTTAGCGCCGTTTTTGCTTAGTTCTTATTTTTCGTCTAGCTCCTTATAAGGTTATCGTGCCTTTGCTTTTATCATTTAACTTTAATTTTATTTTATGTTCATCTCATCATCAACTTTTTTTTTCGAGCTGTGATCTTTATCTTAGCGCTACTTAGATGAGCATATTTGGCGTATAACAGGTCTATTATTGGCTTACTCGCTTAGTGCGTGACTATTCGGATATTCCCAGTTAATTGTTTTAGTTTTTTCACAGTCATCTTACTTTTTGTGGTTTGAATTTCTATGTTGGCTTTTTTTTTATGCCTAACCATTGGAGTACTTCCCCATTTAGGCATGTTTATGCCGAATCTTATAACTAATAATTAGACAGTGTGACCAGATAAGTAGTGGTAACCAATTGATTTGGAGTTTATTCTGAGAGTACATTCATGTCAGCATATATAGTATGGAAAAGCAGTGCTTTTTGGCTGAAATCCGTATCTTTGGAGGACGGAGTTGTCTATGATTGTGCGACTTCAATTAATGCATCAGTGCAATCCTATACGGATGTAGTTCCAAGCGCAACTGCAAAAGCAGCCGTATTGACTCTCTACCCCAATTCAGCTGATCATCTCATTATCTTATCTGAGTTCCAAAATATCCTCAATCTTACAATATAGCGAATCTTTCGGTTCTCCCAAACCAAACTGCTCTTTACTACTGCTGCAACCTCTCTCACTTTCGCCCGCAACCAATACATTTCACTATTAGTACAACTGATGCCAAAGATTACCCCGAACAGCCCGGAAACTAATTTCGCTTATTGAAAAGTGAGCTCTGATCGTCCCTGTCGCCACCCCGAGCCGTCTGCCGTCGTTGCACTTCCAACTAATACACTGCTGCAATCATAATAGTACGCCCCATACGACACGCCTAAGCCGATTTTCGTTTAATTTGAGACCGAAAAGGGCTAAACCACTTAACACCCTAATTGTCAAAACAAAGCAGCGCACCGAAATCCTGGATGTGGTCGGGTGTAGTAGGTAAAACAGCACAATAGAGATACAAAAAGAAAAAGAAATGTGTGTGTGTGTGTGTGGAAAGAAATAAACTGGCAAAAGAAAATATATTTTGTAGCTGTAGTTTCTGGGAAGGAGAAAAGCAAGCAAGCAAAACACACAACATGCTCGACAAGGACGCAAGGACGAAAAGACACACACAAAAGACGACAACGACGAGGACGAGGACGTGGACGTGGACGTGTACGACGTGCGCTTAACCCTTCACTGACATTTGAATAAATCTTAGCAACTTGTCAAAATCTGCGCGGTGTTGAATGAAAGGCAGGCAAGCATGGAAAAATTTCAGCTGCTAGAGAGGAAGGCGCAGCTCCTAACTCGGGCTCGGAACTGTATGCTTGTCATTTTATCGTGTGCGAAAAATCAACCAGGCGATTTTCCAGCCTTTCGACAATGTCTAAATTCAGACGAAACGAGCTGGCGACGAGCTCGGGTGTCCACTGTGCGTGTGTGTTGTGTGTGTTGCTTTTGTGAAATCAGACATTGTACCATTGTTTGGCATTTAAAGGAAATGGGATTTGTGCGCACGAGAGCACAAACCAAACCGTACACCAACCAAAACGATATCCAGACCCAACAGAACATGTGTAAACCAAGCGCCTAGGAATGCCTTACCAAAAAACCAACTAACTCTTTCTGTATTTTTATCTTCTCTTCATGCAGAGCAAGCGGTCGCACGTGGTCAGGACTATGCCAACAGTTTGGCCAACGCCAGCGGTGATGAGCAATCCCCCAGCAAGGCGGCAGCCAGCGCTGTGGTCAATGCTGCAGCTGCAGCCGCCGCTGCCGCTGCTGCTGCTGCCAGCAACAACAATAACAACAGCAGCGGCACGCCCTCTGTGGGCAGCAATAGCAATGGCGCCGCTGCGGCCTCCAACAACAACAACAACAGCAGCAGCGCCAACAACAACAACAACTCGACGTCCAACAGCAGCTGCCGCTCACCGTCTGCACGTGGCGCTGGCGGTGGACTCTCACCTGCTGCACTAACTGCCCATGCACATCCGGCACAGCAACAGCATCATCATGCCTCCGCTGCAGCAATGGCTGCACATCAGCATGCTGCTGCAGCGGCCGCAGCAGCACATCATCATGCCGCTGCTGCAGCAGCCGCCCATCATGCACACGCCCATCATGCGGCAGCGCACCACGCCCACGCCCATGCGCATCATGCCGAAGCGTTTTTGGGCGCGGGCGCAGCGGCTGGCAATGCCAATGGGCTGCTGGGTCCGCATGGCGGGGATGTTTTGGTGGGTCCTGGCGGTACGGGGCCTGGTGGTGTGGGCGGCAAGAAGAAGAACAAGCGTCGCCATGGACGCACCATATTCACCAGCAGTCAGCTGGAGGAGCTGGAAAAGGCCTTCAAAGAGGCACACTATCCGGATGTTAGTGCACGTGAGCTGCTGTCCATGAAGACGGGACTGGCCGAGGATCGCATACAGGTAAAAAGCTAGAATAGTTATACTCAATGGGTTGGGTCACGTAGCGCCGTGTATGTGATTGGATGTTGCTTTAATGGCTTTGCTTGCTGCAGCTTTTCAAAGATTTATCACTGCCATGCGACATGCCACAAAAAGCGTTTACTTTACAACACAGCTTTTTATGGCCGCTCGTAAAGTTTCGACACTCTCGATTTTTATGTGCAACAGTGGCAGCTTCGATTTGCCAGGAAAAATAAATGCCAAACTCGAAACTGCCCAAGCTGGGCTGGTCTGCGCCACTTGGCAAGTGTTGCCACACACACAAACACTGGCACGTAATGAGGCACACTGATTACATAATTACATACAAAGTGGTACAAAGTGTAGACAGCAACAGAAATGAAGTAAGAAAACGTGGCAAGCGGCACTCGCCGACACTCCAAAATAAATACAAATAATACAAAAAAAAAATAAGCTGAGGACTTGGAGAACGACGATAATGACGATGATGACGTGGACGACGGCAATGAGGCCGAGGATCAGCCCAAGTGTGGCAACACTTGTCATAATTACAATGCCAGCAATAGACGTTATCATAACTAGGGGGCTTTGTGCCCTGCTCTCAAGGCCTAACAACCCCCACCTATGACATTTTTATATATATTTGCTTACGCCATCTAGCGGCCACACTCAACAGAAATATAAATGATGACGCTGACGACGACCGTGAGATTGCAATGCAGTGGGTAGTAGAAATAGTTCATAAATAAGTTTAGATTAGGCTGAATAGGATAATGGATAAAGAGCAGGGTGGATGAGGAATGGTCTTTGGAAAATAACTTCTTATCGGCTAGTTACTGCTTTTCAATAAAAAGAGTCAGATCCCATCAAGGCATCTGCTGTGTATAACCAGTGTTGAATACTTTCTATTTATTTCTCAGCTCCACAGTTGCCACAAATGTTCTGTTGACAAATTTGTATTATATTGGTCATTAGGTCTATGCTGCAGTGTCCTGTTAGTACTCCTATTCAGCAGTCTGTCAATGTCTAATAAGAGATAATGCATCAACCAAAGCTTCTCTCCAATAAGTTGGTTTTTTTTGCTACTAATAAGACGATTGATCAACTCGAAGAACTTGTTCGATGGTCTTTTGAATCTGACTGATTCATTGGTTTTTACTGAACGATCATCTTTAAGCTGCAGCCATCATCTTCTTCCAGTTAATGCCGCTTTAAAGCCCACTTTCGGCATCTCTAAGATGCAATCATCATCTTATACCAGCTTATCTTTATACTTCTGACTGTAGCTGCATTCAAGCATTTTCCAACTATTCGTTTTTTTTTTTTTCATATCTCTTCTTTCGGTACTGTCGAATTTGTTTTTGGTATTTTAAAGAGAGTTGATGTTTCCTGATCCTTGAACATCGAATTGCGAGTCGTTTTCAATCAGTCAGTCGAGTTCTCTGTTTAAGCATATATATTGGAAGTCGGAACCAATTTCTCTCATCGTATACGGAAATAATTTTAAGTTGTTTCGAACTTTTTCAAATTATGGACTAAATATTGTTTATTTATATATTTATTCCTTGATACGCGATTTAAAGCTAAAGGTCGTCATTATGCGGTTATTGTTGTTGTTTCCGAGGCTTGTTGTCGTTTCTTAATTGGATGAGTTTTACGGTCGGGTCACTAGCCCAACGCAACCTGTTTTTTGTCAGCTACCTCCATGATTCCTCATGAAGATACCCAGGGGTTACCACATGGAGGCTTTTTCTATTGCAAAAGAGTTCGGGTGTCGTCTTACAGATGATCGTGGGAACACGTTGCCTTATGCTTTTTGCAAAGACTCATTAAGGATTGCTTAGCCACTTTGCCTCCTGCACCGCAAACTAAGGATCGCTTGGCCGCTTTGCCTTATACAACCTTATCCCCCACAAAATATTGTAATTTACAATTATTTCTTTAACCTTCGGGGTTATCTTTTAATATGATCCTGCCGCTAAGCTTAAGTTTACGTGTAGAAACTGATCAATTAATCTTATTACAAGTTTAAACTTGGGGTTACTTATTTTCAAATTAACTTCTGCCAGCTTTTCAAATCGCCCTCGGCTCTTAATGGCAAATTGTGCTATGCAAAAAATGAGCTTAAGGAACTTTATTCCTGAAGGTTATTCCCTGACCGCCCCCAGTATTACGTTTACTTGCTTTGAGTGCATGTAAATATTCACCAGCACATTGCTTTTTGAGAGTATCCAGAGACAAGGTCTGATGAGTGTCAAAAAGCAGTGCATCAAAGTATTTTGTGTGCTCTCTTTTTGTATGATTTTTTGATCAAATTTAAATTAACTTGCCCGTCCTCAACTGCTACTCCTTCAACCCAACCGAACTGGCACTTGAAAAGCCGCAAGATGGCGCTGCAGCACAACGTGCATGACATTGCTAATGGCTGGCTGGCTTGGTTCACTGGCTGCTGGCTGACTGACTAAGTGACTAAGTGACTGAGTGACTAACTGACGACTGGCTGCAGTCGAAACGCCTACTTAAAATCCTTGTTAGGCGCGAGCAGGGGGGTGTGGGGTGTAGAGGTCGCTGAAACTGGCAACAAACATCAAATGCGACAAACCCACAAAGTCAGCGGCTTAACTGTGGGAGGGGGTAGCTATATGCGCGCTGATATGTATGCTTTACATACGTATATATGTGTGTGTACATGCAAGCGCATGTATGCGTGTGTGTGTGTGTGCGAGTGTTTTTGTATGAAAATCAAATTAACAAGCACAATTGGCTTAAAAAAGTAAAACGCACAAATAACTTGCACACAGATACAGACACAGACACACAAGCAGAGCACTTCTCTCTCGCACACACACACACACACACACGCACGCACTTCAATTAAGTGCAAATATGGCGCAGTCTGCAGAGCGGCGCGCACAGCTTGAACAAAACTTCGTGGCAGAACGAGACGGGCTAAAGGAATGGCTCGGGCAAAAGCAAAGCCAAAGGCAAAGGCAATCATTAGCAGCACGACACTGACGTAGACAAAAAGAGAGCAGGGAGTATGCAGAACGAGGCGTCAAGAGGCGGCACGGCAGCCATGCAAATATATATATAATGCATACATACATACATACATACAGTTAACCAAGTCACTGCAACTGCAGCAACAACAACAACAACGACAACAACAAAAGAGGCAACAAATCGAAGCCACCATTAAAAAATTTGCTGCATTTGTTTGTTCTCTTCCCCACTCACTTTCCCGCTCACACACCATGCAACGCTTTTATTGTATTTTTTTTTTTTTTTTTTTTTTGTTTTTGCTTCCTTTTTGTTTTTTTGCCTGCCGCCTTTTTAATTGCATTCCATTTTGTGAACATATGCATATGGATTTGTATGTGCGTGAGTGTGAGTGTGCTGTTGTTGTTGTTGTTGTTGTCAGCCTGCACTTGTCGCTAAGCAAATATGGCTGACTAACACACACACATACGCACATGCTCTCTCGCATTTGTTGTTGCTAAAAAGTTTAGTGCTCAATATTTTAAAATTTTGAGCCAAAGCTTGCAAGTTTTGGGCTTTCTAAAAAAATTATTTAAAGATCTGAAGTGTGTTCAATTTTGAAACTCGTAAAGCGGAGTAAGTTAGCTACTGCTTAAGGCTCTAGTTGCTATGAAAAAAAAAAGACTTTAAGTACACTGAGAAAAAATATCAAGCTATAATGTCCCTACAGCCAGAACTTACGCTAATAGTAATTTTATATTTTTTTTTTTTTTTTATATAATTTATTTTTTATTATTGACAAATTCTCATTTTTATTTTAGACAGAAATTCTTAATATGAGAAGGTTTAGAATGATTTTAACAAAAATTGTTTTCTTTTTATTTATACATTATTGACTATGACAAACAATAGTTAAAAAATTGTAATTCAGTACTTAAAATATAATACATTATCTATGGTGATTAAGGCTTCATAGAAGTCTTTTGTTGGTGTTGACCTAAGGTGGAAAGGACTGATCCATTCCTTTCCCATGTGACAGGCTCTGTCCCAAAGCAGCGCTGGGCAGTCACAGAGAATATGTCGGGTGGTTTCATCGTATTGGAGACAGAGTCTACACTCTGAAGCATCCGAAAGACCCTATTTCTGTAGATGGTATCTTACAGTGTGGTGCCCAGATAGGTATGGAGTTTTAAGTCCGCTCTGCCAAGACCTTTTGTCTTGATCATATCCAGCCCCTTTTAGGAGAGCCAGTATCTCCTATGTTCTTCTGAAGTCCATTTGTTTACCTTGGTCTTAATTGTGGACCAACCAATACCACAGAAAGGCGCAGGAAATGTAGTCAGGGTGGAGACACCCTGTCGTGCTAGATCATCAGCGATCGCGTTTCCATCCACTCCAGAGTGTCCTGGTACACAACATAGCATGACTCTGTTTAGATTGGGCCTTGTTTCGATTGTTAAGCTAGGCCTGTCCGTCTGTGTGTGCCTGCTACCTTAATCTCGGAGAGCATAGAAGAGACATTGATATCAATTGCGAATTTACGGGGGGTTTTCGGGCTCTGAAAAACCCGCCCTATAACCAAATCCTGGATCCGCGCTTGATAGATACTTGAATTTATCAACAGATGCGTTCAACACTAAACATATTATAGATATAGTCAAAAACGTAACAAATTCAGAACAACTCTGCAGAAAATTTGCTAAATTGACTCATGTGAGCCTAACGTAAAGCAAAATGTTGATATTTCTCAAAACAAGCCACATTGGTGTGGCTACAATTTTTTTTGAGCGAAAATCTTGTTACATGTTATTGTGTGGCATGACACCTTTTTCTTTTTTTTTAATTTTTAATCAGTCGGTCCTCGAGGAGAGGCTGGCAGGAAATAGCTGAAAGATCTGGTTCACTGGTTTTAAGTTTTTATATGAAAATATTCAACTCCTTAGCAAATGTTTAGCATTTGGGAAAACTTAAAGCAAAGTCTCTAAATTTACATTAAGAAGAATCCAAAACCACTCGTTTGGAGGGTGTAGATAAATGTACTCGTAGGTTGTTTCTTCAAGCGCAATATTTAAAGGTTTAAGACTTTAGCTGCATTTTTCAAATAAATGCCAAAAAAAAATACGACATTTCATACTACCGTGCAATATTTCAAAAAAAACTCTAAATCTGCCATACAAATCAACTACAAAGTATCCAAAAATATAAAAGAGAAAAAAAAAAATGAGCGTAAATAATCGATAAATGAGGACTAAGTACATTCTGGACATTTTTTTGAAGTAGTCCACAACATTTGGGAGTTCATGCTTGGCGGATTTCTCTCTCTCTCTCTCTGTGAAACGATTTTAGAGATACTTCTTGAGCCTGACTTATAACATGGCGGCCGTTCTTAGTCTATCAAAGCTAGTTTTAAGCTTGACAACATTCGAAATTTTTGTAATATATTTCTGAAGCGGAACGAAAGAACAGCAGGGGCTCCAATAAGTTATGTAGCCTTCACTCTTCATTGAAACTTACTAGAAAAGGAGCTCTAAACCTACTATAAAGCGTTTTAATCTAAAAGCTACACCCTCAGCGTTCCAAAGCTAATATTTAGAGCTTATACGTACTAGCTTTCTGAACGAATGTACTCAAAAAAGTCATTTTCACTTTCAAAATTAATGAATGAATACAGTGCGTATGCACTAAAATCATCAGCTAAAATCGAATGTATTTTATTCGCGTCAACGAATCGAGTAAGTTAGGAGAGAGGCAAAACTTTGTCTTTATCTCTCAGCATTAATTAGACTGAAATGAGTAGACTGAGTATACTCATTTCTCACTGAGTGTAGGCTGAGTATACTCATTTCTCACTGAGTGTAGGCTGAGTATACTCATTTCTCACTGAGTGTAGACTGAGTAAACTTATTTCTCACTGAGTGTAGACTGAGTGTACTCATTTCTCACTGAGTGTAGACTGGGTATACTCATTTCTCACTGAGTGTAGACTGAGTATACTCATTTCTCACTGAGTGTAGGCTGAGTAAACTTATTTCTCACTGAGTGTAGACTGAGTAAACTTATTTCTCACTGAGTGTAGACTGAGTGTACTCATTTCTCACTGAGTGTAGACTGGGTATACTCATTTCTCACTGAGTGTAGACTGAGTATACTCACTTCTCACTGAGTGTAGGCTGAGTAAACTTATTTCTCACTGAGTGTAGACTGAGTATACTCATTTCTCGCTGAGTGTAGGCTGAGTAAACTTATTTCTCACTGAGTGTACTCATTTCTCACTGAGTGTAGACTGGGTATACTCATTTCTCACTGAGTGTAGACTGAGTGTACTCATTTCTCACTGAGTGTAGGCTGAGTATACTCATTTCTCACTGAGTGTAGGCTGAGTAAACTTATTTCTCACTGAGTGTAGACTGAGTATACTCATTTCTCACTGAGTGTAGGCTGAGTATACTCATTTCTCACTAAGTGTACTCGCTTACCACTTGAATTTGTATGTATTTCTATAATCTGCGTTTCTTTAAGTTTGAGTAAGTAAGCTTCGAAAATATTTAGCAGTCTTTTTCTAAACTCTAGCTTAGATAACTAAAATTTTCTAAACAAATGTTTACTTTAATAATTATCTTTGAAAATTTACGAGTTTTTTATGCGCCACTCTTTATTTTATATACTACGCGTATAAGTACATAAGTATATCCATATATACTTCCATTGTCTTTTGCTAATTTTATGCACTTGTATATCTGTGCATTTTTTTTTAAGTACTTTTCGCAAAAAGCGCAATTACAATTAAATTATATATGCTTTATATACAAAAAAAAATAACAAAAAGGCTTTTCAATTTTACAAAGGATTTTTTTTTTTGTTTTGGATTTGCTTAGGGTGCGCTGGACCCAAAAAAAAAAAAAACAAACCCAGCAAAGATGTTGAAATGCATTAAAAATGCTTTCAAATTTCAAATTCAAAATGCACTCAACCGCATGTTGCCATTTATTCAAAAAAGGACAACAAAAAGTGGCAAATTATGAAGAAATGAAGCTGAGAAGCTTTTCAGTTCGATTAAGTTTCAAATATGTTTAAATTTGAGAGTATATAAGAATACTTGAGTAATATATGAGACATTTTGAAGCATTTTGAATGTAGCTGCAACAAAAACTCTTCAAATTAAGAATAAAAGCCTATTATTAAATCAAGTACTTTTTTTTTTTAAAGTGTTTTTGTTTTTTAAGTTTTTAAGATACAATTCCCGGTAAACGAAAATACAAAATTTTGTTTGAAAAAAGTTTTGGACTAAGCAATTGCGAAGAAAGTTGTTTCTAAATTTTAGCTTATACTTTTTCTTATTACTTTAAAGGCGGAAAAGTTTGTTTAGGGCTAGAACAGAGCATAATGAATCCCT
This sequence comes from Chymomyza fuscimana, assembly GCA_949987675.1. Lineage (NCBI taxonomy): Eukaryota > Metazoa > Arthropoda > Insecta > Diptera > Drosophilidae > Chymomyza > Chymomyza fuscimana. The sequence continues at coordinate 50,094,022 of OX465090.1, read as the reverse complement.
CGGGGTGCAGTATAGTTTTCCTAATAATATAATTAAAGGCGAACTTTGCAGTAAAATAAATAAATGTACAAAATTTAAAGTTTCAAATATAAAAATGGGTTAAATAATTCAATTTCAAAAACTTTGTATATGGAAAATAAAGTAACACGTTTAAGATACTTCCCTTTTAGCTAATTTTAATATTTTAAAATCAAAGTAATTGGCTGTGATCCGGAAAACGAAAAAAAAAAAAAAAACAAAACGAAAAACTTTATTCGGATTCGGTTTTACGTGCTCCCAAAACCGCATATTTTACTCATATTTCCCTTGCTCCCTTGTTAGCACAGCTTACACCTTTCGAGGGAAATTATCCACGAAATTTTTATTTATGCTATTTTTTGAGTTAGTTCAGAATACAGATAGTTAAAAGTATTTATCAATAACCTTTTTAACTTAAAATAGGCATAAATTGAATCTGAAAATATCAAAGATTATTTAAAAAATTATTTCAGTTTAAAATGAATACACTTTTCAACATGTTTTGCCAATTCGTTTTAATTCCTCTTGCAACAAAATATTCGGTTTCAAACCACATAAAAAATGCGTTTTGGTAAAATTGGGAGCACCAAACATTCGGTTTCAAAACGAGTACGAATAAAATGTTGGGATTCGTTTTCCACGAATACGGCCGAATATTTAATTTAATGAAGAAGGTATGAAGGTATGAAGACAGAGAAAGAAAATTATTAAATGTGGTAATTTTGCATTCCTTGTGCGAAATCCTATGAATCTGAATAAAATGTTCGGATTCGTTTTCGGAGTTTTTTTAAATATTTAATTTAATAAAGAACTATAAAGAAAAGGAAAGAAAATTATTAAATATGGTAATGTTAAATTCCTTGTGCGAAATCCTTTGAAAAATGCAAACCAGAACAGACCTGATAAATTTATTCGAAAATTCAGATAATTTTTGGGGGAAAAGTTCTTTATAAAACTGTTGTCCAAATCTAGCTAAATCTTTTCAAAATCGCAAGCAAGACTGCTTTATAAAAAATAAATACAATAAAATATTAAAGTATTATTAAACTCGACGATTTGGTATTTTAAATACAGTAGCATTTTGATTTTTATACCCTGTACCGTATGGTACAAAGGGAATATTGTGTTTGTGCAAGCCGAAAATGTATGTAACGTACAGAAGGAGAAGTCGGAGACCCCCCAAAGTTACCTAAAGTATGATCAGAGTGACTAGAGAAGTCGATATACCCATGTCCGTCTGTCCGTCTGTCCGAGCAACCAAACTTTCAGATAAGATCCCTTATTAATCCATAGGAGACAAGTTTATTTTATTTTATTGATATCGAGGTTATATTATATAGCTCCCATAGGGGTGTTTCAGAGGACCTCGAAAAAAACCAAAAGTTTTAGATGGATAATTCGTTTGTTTATGAAGATATCGTAACCAAATTTGGCACTCAATCGTTTTTTAGAGTTCCCAAGCACTGTACCAAATTTTATTAAAATCGGTTGACTATATCATATAGCTCCCATAGGACCAATCGGTCAAAAAAACCTTTTTTCTACAAAATTCGCTGTGTTTCGTTTGTTTGTTAAGATATTGTAACCAAATTTGGCATTCGGAAGTTTTTTAGAGTACCCAAGAACTGCAGCAAATTTGATCAAAATCGGTTGACTATACCATATACCTCCCATAGGAACGATCGGTCAAAAAAACATTTTTGGTTAAAAATTCGTCTGTTTTTGGTTGTTTATGAAGGTATCGTAATCTAATTTGGCAATCGAATGTCTTTTGGTGTTCTTAAGCAATTTACTGGATTTTATTGCAAGCAGTGGTACAGGGTATCCCAAAGTCGTCCGCGCCCGACTTTAACGTACGCCATCTTTTGTATTAATGTTTTACAATGTGTTTCCAAATTCTGAAGTCAATGTGTTCGATTTATAAAAGTGTTACATATAAAATATAAAATTAAGTTACATTTTTTTGTAGTATTATGGAAAATGTATTAAACAGTCAAAAGACACCAAAATCCTTTTTATAGCAAATCAAAATTGTACTACATCACTAATCCCCTAAGACTCTCCTATTACAAAACCATTTTGAGGATTCGACAAACGCACCCAGATCCGCAATTGGCACAAAAGCCAGACTACCCAGATCCTCAAAGAACGGTTTTCCCAGAAACTGGGTTCGTCTTCTTAGAAGCGCCGGGCAGTCACAAAGCAGGTGTTGGATGCTTTCTGTCTCCTCCTCGTCTCCGCAGCTTCGGCAGAAATCGTGGTGGGGAACATGCAGCCTCTCAGCCATGTGGCCAATAGTCCAGTGCCCCGTTACGACTCCTACCACCATCCTGGTCCTGCTTTTATGAAATCGCAGGAGTTCAGATGTGCGCTTTGGGTTATACCTGGGCCAGAGTGCTCTGGAGATGCGACAACCGGACACCGTGTCCCATTCTCTTTCCGCCAGAGCTCTGGCCGTCTCCCTGATTTGCGATTTTATTATTAGATACTAATTTAAAAAAAAAAAAAAAAAAAAAAAAAAAAATTTAATAATTCCATATTTTTTTTGTAAAATCGGTTGCAGAGTATTTAGACACTAATTTAAAAAAAAAAAATTTAATAATTCCATATTTTTTTTGTAAAATCGGTTGCAGAGTATTTTAATTCGCAAGTTTTGCTTTTCTAATCGCCCAACTGCATAAAATACAACAAAATGTTTTGCATAATTATTACCAGCAGCTGGAATATCATTATCATCATCATTGTCAACATGGTCATTACATCGTTTACATTAATTATATACTTTACATTGCCTATTTTTGTGCTCCTTGCGTTGATTACAGTGACGTAGACTTTAATTTTGCCTCTCGTTTTGTTACTCTTTACGCTCTCACACTCTTCTCTCTCTCTCTGACGGCCTCTCTTTGTTTCACTTGCTTTTGTTGCGTTTTTAATGAGCTGTTAATGTTGAAAAACTTAAAATACATTGCAACAATAAAAAGAAAGAAAGGAAATAAAAACAAATTACAAAATTATGCATAATTATGTAATTAACATTTAAACAAAAGAGGTTACATGTAACGGTAACTGTAGCTGAAACACGCGCAAAACAGTTAACAAAATGGATCAAAGAGCGACGAATTTTGTATACTCTTGATTTTAAAATTTTACAGAATAATTTATTATAATGGCAGAGTAACAGTTTCGTAAATTCGTTATTATATAAATGAATAATAAAAAATAATTAATTAAAATATTAAATAGTGCGTAAAATATGGTTATGCTTAAAAAAGTCTTTCACTAATAGACAATTACAAGATTCTTAGCAAAATTTATTTCAAAAGCTTATGCTACTAGCCGATCTAACTTACTAGTGTTGGTAAATTTTGCAGTAAACTTGGTCATCCTTATGTGATATAGCTATTTTTTATAAGAAATGTCTTGGTACAAGCAATATAAATAAATAAATCTAAAGATCTGAGCTATTATAGGCATTCATATTTTTTAAAAACTTCAAGTTCAGGTGATTTAAAAAAAAAAAATGCATTCCAAACCTTGTTACATGCGATACAAATTTTGAATTTTTATGACCAAATCCGTTTGGGTCACCCTTATATAGCGAGTTATGTTTTTTCCCTGCAGAGGAGCTTGCTTTATAGCTGCTTTACTTTAGGTTGTGAGAGAATTTATAGCAAAAAGAGCGAACAATTTTTTAAATAAATACTTTACTATATATGCAGCCGCGCTCCGGAAAACGAAAAAACCAAATCGAACAATTTTTTTTTTTTTTTTTCGATATTTGCCTTTTTATTTTTGATAAATTCTTATATTTTGCTTATTTTTCCGATACATTTTTCTGTTGTGTTGGCGTGAAAACAGCTGACATGGCTGCGGCAGCTCTGTAGCTTTTTATAGCTATATGTTATATGTCGGTATGAACCAACGAGCCACAAAAATTTTCACAGACGGATCCAACATGGAATCCGGCGTTAGGGCCGCAAGTTGCCAGACCACTGTAGCATCTTCTAGGCGGAGGTATTCGTCATAAAGAAGGCTGCAGAATCTAAGAAAATCAATAACAAATCAGCCCAGTATGTTCTGAAACTTCCAAGAAGAAACTATAGACTCATAGTGGGCATACTCACTGGTCACTGCCAGACATCAGCTCACGCTAGGAAGCTAGGCATTACCAACAGCGACGAATGCAGGAAGTGTAGGGAGACAGATGTCAAAGAGACTCTGAAGCACCTCAAATACTCAAATACATAGGAAAACTCAGGCAGCCCAAAAGCTTCTGGCGTTCGCCAAGCATACGCGAATACTCGATGACTAACATGACTTGATGACTAACCAGCTTCATCCTCCGGTACCACTAAGGACTATCCAGTCTATGTGTGATTCCCCCCCTTAGTGGTCAACCAGTGTAACCTAACCTAACCTAGATGTTGTTTAAAATTTATTTTCATTAAAATATTGCTAGTTCCTTATTATTCTATCTTTTAAATAAAATGACACCAAAATATTACTTAATATTATTAATACCTCTTGCAAAAAAACAATCGGTTTTAAGCCACATAAAAAATTCGGTTTGGTGAAATTGGCAGCACCAAACATTCGCTAATTGCCCAAGAAAATCTCTATTAATTCAAGACACCGCCGTTCAGATTCGGCTATAAACTTCTTTTCGAACAGTTATTAATAGAGATCCCCATGCTCCGCCCAGGGGCGACTGACAAAATAGTCAGTCAGGGACATTATTATACATTCGGTTTCAAAAAAAATACGAATAAAATGTTCGATTTCGTTTTGTTTTACACAATTGTTTTATGTGTAAACAAACTTAATATTTTAGAGTAAATACTAAAATTTTTTTAGGATTTTTTTTTTTTTTTTTTCAAAAAATTGTGAACAAATTTTTGTCAGTTGCATTTTGTTTTGGACTTAGCATTTGTGAAAAGTTTGAGCAAAATTAGACCACTATTTCATATAGCTACCATACAAAATTGAACCAGTTTTGAGCGCAGCCTAACTCGCGGACTTTTTTGCGTCAGCTTGTAAAATTCCTGGCTTCATGGGTTTTTAGTGCTTTTTAAGTATTGATAAAATAAGCTCAAAATCCATTTTTTTTTTTTATCAGCACAAGTGTTTATAATCACTTAATAAGAATTTCTCTTAGAATTTTAAGGCAAAGAGCTTCATGCTTACTCTTAATTACTCATGGCATAAAGAATTTGCATTTTTTGCAGCTAAATTTTGTTTTTATCTATTTATTTATTAATTTTCTTGTGTGCTTTTGCCGCATCATTAAAAAATTTGGCGCGGCGCACTTGTTAACATTTTATTGCGGCACTGCTTGAGCAAGTCATGAGTTGCCTTTATTTTTTTTTTTTTAGATACCCCTGCCCAACGCTCTTTAAAGAACTAGCAATAACTACAATACCAACAACTACAACGGACTAGGCACTTTTTAAAAAGTCATTTATCAACACATTAGCAACACTGATTGAGTTCAGCCAGTTCGCTTCACCCTAACCCCATAAAAAAAAAAAGAAACAACCTAAACCCAGCGAACCCCTGCCACCCCACCCTCACAGATCCCACAACAATAGATAGCAACAACAAACTGGCAACATTGTTGCGGCTGTCTGGTGTGTTTGGTGTGTCCTTTAGAGGGTTGTGTTAAGTGTTGTTAACTCAAGCAGATTTAATTTGCTGTTGTTGTTGCTGCTGTTGTTGTTGTTGTTGAACACTGACAATTTCAAGTGCAACAAGCCAAACAAGACAAACAACACTAAATGCAAATGTTTGACATCACACCAGAAACCGAGTGACAAACAATTCAACTCACTCTCTTTTATTTTGTATCTCTCGCTTGCTCGCTGCTTCTCCAGAAACCCCCTCTGCCGCCCTGCTTCACTATATAATTTCCAACTAGGCCGCGTGCCAAGTTTATATGGCACTGCTGCCAGCTTCTTCTGCTGCTTTTATTTTATGGTCCTTGGAGAATTGCGGCACATGTTGCAGTTACAGCTTCAACCCTGGGAAAACTTGAGCAAAAATAAATGCTAAACTTTTTGCAGCAGAAGATTAAGCTGTCCCCCGGGTAAACGCTCCCATCAACCGCACCCACTTTACAACTTGTCTGTGAAATTGAAAATTGACCGTTTAATGTTGCCGCCGACTTTGAGGCTAAAGCGAAATGCTCGTTGTTCCCTAATAAGGATTTTTTTTTTTTTTGTAGAGACGCGTGGCAGGACCCACGTTTCTCAGCCGCACTACTTCCTGCTAATGTGACAAGTGCCTGGTCCAAAAAAAATCTCTGCACAGTGCGTCACGCCCCCTGTTGCCCGCTCTATTGCTTATCCTTATCCGCATCCTTGTTGTTGTTATTGTTGTTGTTGCATTTAATTTAATTAGTTTTGCTAGCTTTTCTGACTTCAAGTGTTTTGGGTGTTTTGAGCCTAATGATGGTATCCCATCATCATCATCATGATTTGTAACTATTTATTTATTCTTTATAAATAATTCTAGGGCAGCACACAAAAAGCACTGTGGGAAAAAAGTGCTTGAAACTTAATAAAATTATTGCAAAGGCATCACGGTAATGATTTCCATTAGAGATGGGCTTGCTGGGAAACATTTTTAAAAATCTAGCAAGTTTTTTTAATTTATTAAAATTTGTTTATAAGTGCTTATTTGTTGCTTATTTTGAAGAACAGCTGCTGAAGTTCTGACAATTTAGCTACTAATTTCATGATCTCGAAATTCCCGCATGTCTTGAAATACCTACTGGGTTGGAAATTTCTTTTTAAAGCTGTTTTAGGGATATCTCTTAAGTGCTGAAGTTCTGACAATGTGCCTCATCTCGAAATGCTTACTGAGTCGGGAAATTTTTTTAAGTTAACTTTTTGCGTATTCTTAGGGACATCTCTTAAATGCGGAAGTTCTGACAATGTATCTGATTTGATGTTTCCGAAATTTCCGCATATCTCGAAATGCCTACTGGGTTGGGAAATTTTTTTTAAGTCAACTTTTTGCGTATTCTTAGGGACATCTTTTAAATGCGGAAGTTCTGACAATGTATCTGATTTCATGTTTCCGAAATTTCCGCATATCTCGAAATGCCTACTGGGTTGGGACATTTTTTTAAGTTAACTTTTTGCGTATTCTTAGGGATATCTCTTACATTCGGAAGTTCTGACAATGTATCTGATTTCATGTTTCCGAAATTTCCGCATATCTCGAAATGCCTACTGGGTTGGAAATTTCTTTTTAAAGCTGTTTTAGGGATATCTCTTAAGTGCTGAAGTTCTGAAAATGTGCCTCATCCGAAATGCCTACTGGGTTGGGAACATTTTTTAGGTTAACGTTTTGCGTATTCTTAGGGACATCTTTTAAATGCGGAAGTTCTGACAATGTATCTGATTTCATGTTTCCGAAATTCCCGCATATTTCCAAATGCCTACTGGGCTGGGAAATTTTTTTAAGTTAACTTTTTGCATATTCTTAGGGATATCTCTTAAATGCTGAAGTTCTGACAATGTATTTGATTTCATGTTTCCGAAATTCCCGCATATCTCGAAATGCCCACTGGGTTGGGACATTTTTTTAAGTTAACTTTTTGCGTATTCTTAGGGATATCTCTTACATTCGGAAGTTCTGACAATGTATCTGATTTCATGTTTCCGAAATTCCCGCATATCTCGAAATGCCCACTGGGTTGGGACATTTTTTTAAGTTAACTTTTTGCGTATTCTTAGGGATATCTCTTAAATACGGGAAGTTCTGACAATGTATCTGATTTCATGTTTCCGAAATTTCCGCGTATCTCGAAGTTCCTACTAGGTCGGGAAATTTAGTAGTAGTCTTGCATACGCAACAATGTACCTGCTATCAAAATTCTGAAAATACCGCGTTTCCCCTTGTTACTACCGGCTTCCAAAGTCTTTTTTTTTTTTATTTTATCCAATTTGCTTTTTCGTTAAATTTCCCGAAAATTTTTAAGGATATCTCATTAATGCTAAAATTCGGAGTCTACCAAGGTCCCCAAGACTCCCTTCACCAGCTAAATTGTTTTCACAAAAGGTGCCCAACACCATTTTCTCGAAGTTCCTGACCTCCACTAGTTCGTTACCAAAAGCTAAAAATAAACATTACGTTCAAGTCAATATAAAAGTATTTAATATAAATAACTTCTCTATTATAAGCATTAAGAGTTCAAAAAAAATAACTCCCTTTTTTCCTCTTGTTGTTCCAGGTCTGGTACCAAAACAGGCGCGCGAAATGGCGCAAGACGGAGAAATGTTGGGGCCACAGCACCAAAATGGCCGAGTATGGTTTATATGGCGCCATGGTGCGTCATTCGCTGCCGCTGCCCGAGACCATTATCAAATCGGCCAAGGAGGATGAGTCTGTGGCACCCTGGCTGCTGGGCATGCATAAAAAATCGCTGGAAGCAGCTGAGCTGCTCAAATCCGATGAAAGCGATCGTGAGACACCCACTTCGGATGATACCAACACCTCCTACTCCGCCGGCAGCACACACAACTCGCCCATTAGCTCGTTTTCCATTTCGCGCCTACTCTTTGATGCACCGCCTCCGGCCAATGCCAAGCAGAGCAAGCATGCCACCGCTGCCGCACACATAGCTGCTGCCAATGCTGCAGCCGCTGCTGCTGCCGCGGCGCATCATCATCAGCATCATGGCGAGGCAGCCGTAGCCGCTGCAGCAGCCATGCATGCGGGCATAGCGCAACATCAGCAGCAGCAGCAACAACAACAGCATCATCACCATCATCATCATCATATGGCGCATCATGGACATGCGCCGAGCCAGTCGCAGCATCAGCATCATCCGTACAATCAGCAGCAGCACTTGCATCATTTGCAGCAGTTGCAGCAGCAGCAACAGCAGCAGCAGCTGGCAGAGCAGCAGGCAGCCGTGGAGCGACGTCAGCAGCAGGCTGCTGCTGCAGCGGCACATGCACAGCATGCGGTGCATATGCATCATCATCATGGCGGTGGCTATGTGGAGGCTGCCGAGGATTTGCAGCGTCGTGCTGCAGCCGCCTCTGTGGCAGCAGCAGCGGCTGCGGCTGTGGCTGCTGCTGCCAATGCACGCAGTGCTGCCGCTGCAGCGGCTGCCGTGGCCGAGTCCGAGGCGGACACGGAGCATGATGACAACATGGACGACGACGATGAGCTGTTGCTGTTGGACAAGGATGCCGTGGACGCTGATGTTGATGGTGATGTCGATGCCGATGGCGATGGCGAAATTGATATATGCGATGATCACGATGAGGCCGATCCACATGAGCAGCTGCTGCTCAAGGTCAAACAGGAGCAGGCAGCAGCAGTGGCATCCTCGTCAGCAGCGACGGATTGTGCCAGCAGATGAAACATGTACATCGATGTGTTGTTCTAAGCAGTGCAGGACACAGCGACACACACACATACATAAACACACACAACGAAAATTGAAGTTTGGAGCTTTTTGGAGGACATTTGGTCGTCGGGTACTACAACTAGTTCTAAAAGAGGCACAAGCGAAGCAGAGGCGGCTCCGCGTTTGACTTTGTTTGTTATCGATCAGAGCGTCGTTAAAAACAGTCATCGATTTATGAAGCATTGATTTGCACTGCTTGAGAGGTATTTGGGGTACAGTCGCGTCACAAAAATAAGTTGCTGGGGGTTCGAATGTGGGTTCAGCAAGCTCTTAAATTTTCTAGAAATGTTTTATGGAAAAGAAACTATTCCAAATAATTTCAAATTCGAATCCACATTTGTAGCATATAGTCGGTGAGTTTTTTTATGAGACTATACAACACTGTGCAATCAAACTTGGTGAATGGATTATTTGCTAAAGAAGTTTGGGTTCAGATGCAAGATGATAGACTTTGATGTCCTTTTTAAGGTTTTTCTCAGGCATACATAATTTTCTCATAAATACAAATTTAAATTAAACTTGAACATTTTTTAAGTAAATATTTTCAACTTCCAAACTAAAAGATCTACATAAAAATTCTATTTCCAACGATAACGATAACAATTCTTGGACAACCCCAGAAAAGCACTAAAAAGGACATTAAATTAAGAAATCTCTCATTTATTTGGCTATCATCCAATGTTTCAAATTTTTTGCACAGTGTATTGAAACTCTCATATAAATTGTCGCTGTGCTCTATAATACACTTAAAAAAAATAGGTGCAAACAAATAAAAATGCAAAGTGCATGCAATTTTCTTCAGTGAATTTTTTTGTAAGCTTAATTAAGAAAAAAAACTAAAAATAAATATATATAGCATAAATGTTATACAAAAAAACAAAAACAATGCTTAAATACAAAACAAACTCAAAATTTTTTTTCATATTTTTATGGCATAAAATAAATATAAAATATTAAATATACTCTATATGAAATCAATCAAATGAATAGTTTTTTTTTTATTGTGCAAATTGTAAATATTAAATTATTAAAAAAAAATTAATTTGCTTAAGAAAAATACAAAATAAAGCTAAATTGCTGCAGCAACAAATTTATAAAATTAAATTATAAATTTAAAAAAAAAAAAATTAAAAAATATTTATGCTGAATGTGATTTAATTTAGTTTTCAATTCTATTGCAACAAAAACAAACGAAGTAAACAACAAACTCTAAAGGCTTTTTATGTTTTAAGCTGGTTTTTTTTTTTTTTTTTTTAATAAGCTTAAGCATAAGTATTTTTTTTTTAACTTCTTAACAAAATAAATAAGTCACACTTTTTTGAATGCCACTGTAAAAAATAAAAACAAACATGTATATAAAGCGCGCTTTGGGCTGCCACAAAACAAATGCAAAATGTATTCAATTTTAAATAAAAATATTTACTAAATAAATAAAATACAAATTAATTAAAAATAAAAACAAAAACATTTTCTAAACGATGCAATGAATTTTCATAGTTCTTAGGAAAATCCAAAAAGCCGCAACAACAAACACAGCAACAAAATCCATTTGTTTTTGCAACCGAATTTATAAATATTTCCCAAAAAAAACACGCAAAATAACAAAATCTATTTATAAATATATATATATATATATAAATTGTGTAATAAATAAAAATCTATTAACATAAATATATATATGACGAATTAGATGAAATAAATGAAGCTATATACTTAAAAAAAGAAAATAAAATTTGTTTTATTTGGAAAAGTTCAAGTAAGCGAAGAACCATGATCCAGCAATTAGAAGGTGACGCAATGCGCAGGTCCTCTCTGAAATAACGATCACTGGTTCAATTTTTGTACGGTAGCTATATGAAATAGTGCACCAATTTGAATCAAACTTCGCACACGACAGATCTCTTGCCATAAAACAATGTCTGAAATATGCAACTGAATAACTCTCAAAGTTCCATCGAGAACCAACTTAGGACGAGGAAATTCCAAAGAACTTAAGCCGGATGAGTTATCGAAGGTCATTACGATCAAATCGAAATCTAACAAGTCTCCTTCCTGGTCACAACCAAATCACATCAAAAATGATAGTGGAGCTGCCGAGCTGTCCTCTTTGTGTCCACTGTAGTGGCGGATCCACGGTGGGAGGGGTGTTTTGGGGTCCGGACACCCAAAAAGTTGGAACAATGGGTTGAAAGTCTTTTGCGAACTCTGATATAGTATATACACTTCGAAGTGAAGAACACTCCCCAAGACCAAATCCTAGATCCGCACCTGGTCCACTGTGTATCCTCAGCAATATATTGCTCTGCAATATTCTTGGACGTATCTCAAGAATGATCCCCAAAACACGCACAAACTCTGCAAGTCCGCCCTTTTTTAGATGCAATATTTACACCTCCGAGTAGGATCAAGTTGTTGGCGCTGGAGTAGCCTAAGGTTAGGTAGGTCCTTTGAACAGCGGTCATACCTGGACCTGGAGGGCACTCCTAGCCTCAGACACTGCGTAATTAGCTCAACACCTGGCAACAGTAGAGAATTGTCTGGCACCCTAAACTGGAAAACTTGTCCACAGATCTTTCCAAATAACACACGCATACCAGAAGAAAGCTACCTTGGCGTCCACCTAGACAGGAGAAGAATCTGAAAGCAAAGAGAACGCAGCTTAAAATTGAAGCAAGCACTCTCCACAATCTTGGAACCAATTAAAAATCCCTTAAACGATTTCAGGAGCATCTAGGTCGGGAACTGAACATTAAATAGCCGAACCACCAGCTCAAGATTACAACCCGCATAAAAAAATTACTTAATTATCTATGAAAATAAATTAAGATTTAATAAATTGTTGGTAGTCTTCAATACCAGAGTAGATACAACCATTTTTTTTTTAAATATTTGCTTTGAACTGCTGGAAACATTATTGAGATCTTATGGCCAATTTTGAGGCTCATATTGGTCCGTCTTTTAACATCTTCTGTTAATTGCAGTAGATCCAAAAAATAAATGTAAATAAATAAAAATATGTAATTGATTAAATGGAAATTATATATATAGAAAAATAAATTATCTATAGGTATATAATACATATAAAAAGCTAAAGCCTCCGGCAGCTCGATAAATTTTCTTAGTTGTGTAAATTATACGAACTACATAAAAATTAATAAATATATGTATATATTGTAAATAACAATTTATTAAAAAATAAATATATAAAAATAAAAAAATAAAATAGAGCTTTTTTATTTAAATTACTTTACAGACACTAATATTTTCTTGTTAAGAATCTACTAAACAAGCCTAAAATAATAATAATTAATATAAATAATTAAGAGTTTGATTCGCAATAAATAAATAATAAAAAAAAAAAAATTAAAAAATAAATATTTTATTTTAGCTCTGCGCTCTATTTTATTGTTGTTATTGTTGCAACAAAATTTCTGCCTGATTTGAACAAAAAAAAAATTTAAATAATTAAATTAATTTTTAATAACTAAAATTTTGATACCCAACAAATAATAAAAAAAAAAATAAATAAAAAAAAATATTTTATTTTAGCTCTGCGCTCTATTTTATTGTTGTTATTGTTGCAACAAAATTTCTGCCTGATTTGAACAAAAAATATTTTAAATAAATTTTTAATAACTAAAACAATAAATAATAAAAAAAAATAAATAAATAAAAAAAGAATTAAAAAAAATATATATAATTATGTGCTCTATTTTATTGTTGTTATAGTTGCAACAAAATTTCTGTCAGATTTGAACAAAAAAAAATTTAAATAATTCAATAAATTTTTAATAACTAAAAGTTTGATTCCCAATAAATAATAAAAAAATAAATAAATAATAAAAAGAATTAAAAAAAAATATATTTTATTATAGCTTTGCGCTCTATTTTATTGTTGTTATAGTTGCAACAAAATTTCTGTCAGATTTGAACAAAAAAAATTTTAAATAATTCAATAAATTTTTAATAACTACAAGTTTGATTCCCAATAAATAATAAAAAAAATAAATAAATAAAAAAAAAAAATAAAAAAAAAAAATATTTTATTATGCGCTCTATTTTATTGTTGCTATTGTTGCTAAAAAATGTCTGCCTGATTTGAACAAAAAAAAATTTAAATAATTAAATTAATTTTTAATAACTAAAATTTTGATACCCAATAAATAATAAAAAAAAAAATAAATTAAAAAAAATATTTTATCTTAGCTCTGCGCTCTATTTTATTGTTGTTATTGTTGCAACAAAATTTCTGCCTGATTTGAACAAAAAATATTTTAAATAAATTTTTAATAACTAAAACAATAAATGATAAAAAAATAAATAAATAAAAAAAGAATTAAAAAAAATATATATAATTATGTGCTCTATTTTATTGTTGTTATAGTTGCAACAAAATTTCTGTCAGATTTGAACAAAAAAAATTTGTAAATAATTAAATAAATTTTTAATAACTAAAAGTTTGATTCCCAATAAATAATAAAAAAATAAATAAATAATAAAAAGAATTAAAAAAAAAAATATTTTATTATGCGCTCTATTTTATTGTTGCTATTGTTGCAAAAAAATATCTTCCTGATTTGAACAAAAAAAATTTTAAATAATTAAATAAATTTTTAATAACTACAAGTTTGATTCCCAATAAATAATAAAAAAAATAAATAAATAAAAAAAAAAAAATAAAAAAAAATATTTTTATTGTTGCTATTGTTGCTAAAAAATGTCTGCCTGATTTGAACAACAAAAAATTTAAATAATTAAATTAATTTTTAATAACTAAATGTTTGATTCCCAATAAATAATAAAAAAAATAAATAAATAAAAAAAAGAATTAAAAAAAAATATATTTTATTTTAGCTCTGCGCTCTATTTTATTGTTGTTATTGTTGCAACAAAATTTCTGCCTGATTTGAACCAAAAAAATTTTTGAATCCGTTTTTCGTTAAATTTTGGATCTACCTGGAGTTCAGCTAACAGGCGAACAGAAATAAACAGCAAGAATAAAAATTTTTCTAAATTTGGCACTAAAACTATGCAGCAGTTTTTCAAAAAATAATTATAAAAAATTGCATACTTTTAGTCGGAATTTTTCATTTGAAAAAACTGTAGCATGCTTTTAGTTGCTTAATTTAAGTTGCTTTCTGCATTCAATGCATTTCTGTTCGCCTGGTATAGCAGCTGATTTCTAAAACATTTTAAATAGAAACATTTTTTAAAATTTTTTTTTAATTTTAAAAAACTTAAGTTTTAAGTTTTGTTAACGCAATTCATTTCGTGTTCTCTTTTTTAATTAAATTCGTTTTTTTTTGACAGCAAATCCACGCAATTCATGCAAGTTCTAAAAAAAAGTCCCAGTTGGAAAATGTCAACTAAAATTTTGACCATGGGATATTATTGTACCAAAATTGGTTTAAAAATAAATTTCTCTTGTTGTAATTTGTTTTTACTTTCCAGCACACTTTATAAAAAAACCCCTTTTTTAAATAAAATACTAAATAAAAAAAAAAGTGTTAGTTCCATGTAATATTTTAAGAAATATGCATATTTATTAGATTTTTATTATTTAATTATATTTAATTAATCATATACAAAATAATTATTTAAAAATTACGTGTATAAAATAAATAATTATATAAAAAAATTTAAACACAATGTGTTTTAGCAATTATGCACGAATTAGTAAATTTTACAAAATATAAAAATAGACTCTAAACAAAAAATAATTTCATAGAAAATATTTATTTAAAAAAAAGGTGCTAAGCGTTAAATTATTAAAAACTATATACAAAATAGCATTTATTTATTATATTAGATTTTTTATTAGGTATCCCCGAATCAGCCTGTTCGGCTGAGTGTATTCTCTAACGTGTTCCTGTCAGGGAGCAGATTTGTAGTCAGTGGCGGATCCACGGAAGGTTTTCGGGTCCGAACCCCCAAGAGTTGGAAAAATTGCAACAGAATTGCAAAATATCACCTGAAACATTTTTTAGGCCTAAAGGGGTCTACGCAGCACGAAATAAAAAAGCGCCATCGAAGAAAAAAGTTTAAAATTTGCTACAAATGCGCCAAATTTCACAAAAGTGTTCATTTATTTCAAAAGATAAATTAAAATTCAACAGTTTTTACGTATAACAGTTTAGTAGCGCCATCTTTAGTTCAACCTTTTACCTTTTTTTGCAACGCAGTGTGCAGAACGGTTTGTGTCAAGAATTTAGTAAAAATCGCGCCCCTACGCAACACTAGATGACGCTTTTTTCGTCGAATATAATAATTTTTGAAGCAAATTGTTTACTTCATACAAATTTGTTGGGATTGCCTAAATTTTAAAAGCCATCAATTAATTATAAAGTGAAAAACATTTTTTTTTTTAAATTATAATAAAAAATCGTTTATCACTGGGCAGCAACAAACTTGGGACAGACATTATGATAGCCAAAATTTTGTATATTTGTATTTAAAAATTTAAATAGCGCAAATTGCACAATATTTGAAGACTACACCAACAAATTTTTAAACATTTTAAATAAATAGAAAATGAATTATTTATACTTTTATTAATTTTTAAATTTCTTTCTTTCAAAGAGAATCGAACGAAGCCCTTAGAGGTCATACTTTTTTATTTAAAATAGTTTGTAAGCAAGAACTATAGATGGCGCTAGCAGCTCCACATTTGCCGTTACTCTTTTTGAACCCAACTCTGGCTATTATGCAAGCAAAAAAGTCTAGATGGCGCTAATAACAACATTTTTATTTGTGTCAAAATTGAGATAACATAAATTGAAAAAAATTTAAAAACCATACCAAAAAATTGAAAAATATTTAAAATAAATAGCAAAGTAATTATTTTGACTTTTATATATTTTTAAATATCTTACTTTCATTGGGCATCGAACTCAGGCCTTAGAGCTCATAACTTATTATTTTAAATATTTGGTAAAAAAGAACTCTAGATGCTGCCAGCTGCGCCATTTTTGGCTTTTTGTGTAATTAATAACTTTAAGTAAATATAAAAAATAACAACTGTTGTTTTTCAGAAGT
The DNA here is from genome assembly GCA_949987675.1 of Chymomyza fuscimana. NCBI lineage: Eukaryota > Metazoa > Arthropoda > Insecta > Diptera > Drosophilidae > Chymomyza > Chymomyza fuscimana. The sequence goes on along the minus strand of OX465090.1, from coordinate 50,077,545 downwards.
AAATTAATTTTTAAAAATCTAGCGATTAGATAAAAAAGCCTAGATGGCGCTAATAACAGCATTTTTATTTGTGTTTAAAAATTCTAATAACACAAACTGCAAAAAATCTATAAACCATACCAAAAAATTTAAAAATATTTAAAACAAATAGCAAAGCAATTATTTTGATTTTTATTTCTTGTTAAATTTCTTACTTTAATCGAGAATCGAACTTAGGCCATTTACATTTCAAACAGTTGCACAATAAGTGCACTAGATGGCGCTAGCTGTGCTATTTTTAGTTTTTTGTTATAACATAAGTGCTCTAAATACAATTGTTAAGTAATTAATAACTAAATCAAAAAACTTGAAAAATATTAAATAAATTAATAATGCTATAAAAAAAGAAATTATTTGTATAATTATAATAGCTTGGCTATATTGGGCAGCGAACTCGTGTCTCAAGTCAACCAAACACATGCATACAATTGTTTGCCGGCGCTGGTGCTGCGCGTTGAGACGCCGCACCAACTCCATGGTGTAAACGAAAAGGCATAGGTTCAACTCCAGCACAAGAGAGGAGAGAGAGTGATGAAAAAGCATTTTTCTCTTTATATATTTACTTTGAAACCCTGGTCAATATCCGCCACGTGTCTCTTTGCCTCATATAAACGTGGGCTGAGACGCGCCACTGACTGCAGGGAGATTAATTTCTCTGAAGGAAGCTGGGTAAAAGTCGCTTGAATTTAATTCTAGACACCCAGTGCCAATTAGATGAGAAACAATCTTTTTTCTCTTTTTTGCTACTTGGTGGTATAAAATGTTATTAATAATTAAAATAATTTTCCATTACTTTCTTCTTGCATTGCTTTAGTCTGTTTTTAGCATGACCTTGAAACATTAAACAAAAATAAATAATAATGTGGTTTGTTGTTTTCGTTATAAATTTTGTCATATTCCTTTTCATTTTCATTTGTTGACTTTGGCCAAATTGCGCATAAATCAGTTGTCCGAAATGGAAAGCAAACCAAGAAACGCGCAAATACTTCCGCGCTATGATTCCCACCCGCCTGCCCGCTGCTGACGCAAGCAAGTCCATTTCAAGTGCCACGCCCACTGCACTCCATGCTCCGTCCTATGCTATATCAGCTAGAAAACAAACGCCGTGCGCCAAACAGCGTGACCGGGTGAACGCCAGACGGCTTATGCGTGGGACTACTTGGCCCGCGTCCAGCCTCTAATAAAGACCCAGGCTGCTTTTGGTGGCAAATCTTGAACATTAATTGGCCGGGTCATGATTTATGCATGTGCCAATGTTTTGTGGACAAGGCCGTTTATTGGGCCAAAGTACAAGCCAGTTGTTGTACCTAGTCAATTGTGGGAAACCCTAAGCTAGTTAAAGACCATAGCCATAGTCCATAGCCATAGCCAAACTATTCAGGCCAATTGATCACCAAGTTGGCAAACTACATAGTTTGACTATGCCAGCTGCCAGTTGGGGATGAGCACATACAATCAGTTTTAAATCGCATTGAGATCGCGCGATACAAATTGGCTAAAAATAAAAAATCATACTTTATGTGCACCAAAATACTTGTAGGTACATACATATATATTTGAAATGTACTTGCAATATGAACGAAAGACCCCAGCAGCGCCTAAACGGAACAATTTAAGACTACCTACCATCCATACCATAAGTATGTGTATTCTTATGTCCTAAACCCAAAGAGTAAGCAGAAACTAAAAGAGCAGAAGAATGCATTTTTTTGTCGGCAGCTAAAGCTCTCTTTTTGAACACTGCTCAAGCTTTCACGTGACTCACGACCGAATTATTGAGAGAGTGAGAATCGCGAATTTCGATGCTTGAACTGGTGCTATCCCAGAACTCTGAGAAAATATTTTTTTCCAGCAAAAATCAAAAGAAGATGAGGCAAGAAGACACTACTAGATGAGTAGGCAAAAACTGGCTTTAAAGAAGCTTAAGTCACAGTTGGTTTCAGCTGCTGAGGCTGGGTTAGCGTCTTCATATAACCAGACACTTGGGATTAATAAAAGTAAATGCACTTTTGAATAACTGCAAAATACAGTGAACAAAAAAAAAATATTTTTTAATTTAAAAAAAAATTGGAAGAAACAATTTTTGTAAAAAAAAAAAATTTTTTATTTTTAAGAATTTCAATTCGGTAAACTATTACTGAGTACTTCTTATATTCTTGACTCTTAATTGCAGCATAGAGCCTCAACCAATTCAGTAAACTACTGATTTTCATTCTTTTGGTTTCTTGATAAATAAATAGAAGTAAAATAAATCTATTTATACCTATTAATTCAAAAAAATAAAACCCAGATTTTCTCTCAGACAGATGATTACACTATCTTTTACCCATAGCTTAGGTTAGCTTAGTTAGGCTGTTCGGTTTGAGCCAAGATTATCCACAGATTCTGTGGTCCATTGTAATGCCTAATTAAACAAAAGAAAGAAAATTAAAAAAAAAAGGTGGCGCAGGTTAGTTGGCTGATAAGCTGTTCAGTGCTCTTATTACGTCATAATTGCGCTCCTTGTTGTACCATTTTGAGTATTCAATAAAAAAAAGCCAAGTGCGCTAATGATGCCATGATTTCTATTAGGTGGCCTCAAGCAATAAGCGCAGTAAACTGGTTCAATTTTGTATGATAGCTATATGAAATAGTGAACCAATTTCGATCAAACTTCACACTAATGTTTTGTCTAAAATAAAATGCAGCTGATATAAATTTGGTCACGATATTTTCAAAAAATAAGAAAAATTTTCTAGCATTTCATATTAGTCTACACAATTGTTTAATCAAAATTGGTTCACTAGCTACTACACAAAAATTGAGCCAGCGTTGTCTTTTTTTTAGAGAGACACGAATAAAGGATCTGCTGTCTACACATTTGTAGAAAGTTTGATCAAAATTGTGCCACTATTTCATATAGCTATCATACAAAAATTTAACCTGCGCACTCTTTTTTAGAGAGACGCGAATAATGGACCTGCGCACTGCATAACCTGCTAATTGTTGGATCATGGGTCATGGCAGACCAAATCTTCAAAGAAGGATTTTTCCACATTGCCTATAACTGACATGGGTAGAAATGTTATAAATCCAATGAGAGTACAAAGAGTACTCAAAGTCAGCTGATTTAATTATAATAGAATTTTTAGCACTTTTTATTATTAAAACATTTTTGATTGATTTTTGTTTACAGAAAAGTGATTTTTTATACAAAATGTGTCATGTTTTAATAAAGGTTTTGGTCGGATTGGCTATTCCGGCCACTAAGCTGATAAAAAATTAAAAAATCTTAAAGCCAATGTTTTTCGGCAATCTTTTCCGATTTAGCTAAGACTGCTTAAAATATATATGATCAGTTTCAATCCGAATGCGAGAAATTCTAAAAAGGGGGAATGGGGCAAGATATTGACTATATACTTCCACAAAATTAGTCTTAAGAGGAATTATGTGTTATGTTGGTAAATATAGCGCTTGAGGCCCTCGAAACCTAGTACACACTTGTCCTTTTACAGGGTACATTGAGAATAAGGAGACGTCTTGAGTGGTTTCAAAAGTTTGAAGTGGAAGACAATATCTCAGTTGGAGGGCGAACGTATACTCAGACACGGAATTAGGCATGTTCGGCCGTGCTCCGGAAAACGAAAACGAACAATTTTATGCGGTTTCGTTTTTGCATGCTCCCAATTCCACATTTTTTGCTGTCGCCAAATACTCATATTTTCCTTACACTTTGTTAGCACAGTTCTAAACCTGTCCAGGGAAAATATCCACGACTATATGCTATTTTTTATGCATGACATGAACCATTTAAGCAAGACGTAGACATTTTTGTATGCAAGACATGAACCATATGATATTTTTTGAGCTCATTCAGAAAAAAAAGTAATTCAAAATATTTATCAATAGCTATGGTCTGAAAATATCAAAGAATATTTAAAAAAATTTTAGTCTCGTACACTTCTAAACCTAAAAGTCGGTTCGGTTTCAAAGCGAAAAAATTGTTCGGAAAATTGTGTTCCATACGAGAGAGACATTGAAAATAGTCACTAGTGTTAAAAAAACATTCACTACCATAACTCAAAGTAGAGAAAATCATGGGAATCATCTAGACATGCTGTCTGTCTTGTGGCATATGCTCGGTGTCGTCCATTATGAGTTGCTCCAACCGAATGAAACTATTACTGGAGCTCTCTAACGAACGAAATGAAGAAGAGCCGAGCTTTTAAGTAAAAATTCGTGCATTATTTCTCTAGACACAACAAAATTATTCTGCTACATGATAATCCTTTCAAATTCTATGTGTAAAGCCCTACCTATCTGCTCAAACTTGGCCCCATCCGATTAGCTTTTGCCCCCAATGATGGTATAAAGATATCAAAAATTGTTTTTACTCGAGATTGGTCTTAGATGACAAAGAGTTCTTGTGACGTCATACGCGAATGCTGTCAGAAAGCTCACAATAAATCGCTAAATTTTGATAGAAAACGACGAAAACTTATTGCCATCAGAAGAGAATGATTTTTTTTTTTCGTTTTAGCCGCTAAGCTTAATAGATGGGCCTACGGGTATACTCAAGGCGTACTGAAACATCTACTCATCCGCCAGAAGATGGTATATCTGGATTACTTTTAAAATACACAAAGCTTTGCGGCTACCTTCTTCGAAACCCTGACCCAATACGATTTCGAGTTCAAGTAGCCAGTGCTCTTAACTAAAATATTACTAATTAAATTTGTAAAAATAAAATTATTTAAATAATACTCTTCTTACATTGTTAGTACTTTGTAGACTACTAGTAATACCAAAGACTATGAATCATTTCACAATGCCAAGGACACATTCACTAGAAATGTGCTGCACAAAAAAAAAGAAAAGAAACGTATACTTAATAAAACATGCAATATGCTAGTTGTAAAAAAAGTCAACACATTACGTATACCTTACATTGTAAGTCCAAAAGTCGTCAGAAGTCATAAAAAAACACGCTCTCACTTCTTGAGGGCTTTTATCACTTTTGAGTCGAAAAGTTCTACTGGGTGGGGTTTATGAGTGTGTCCATAAATATGTACGTGACTGTGTGTTTGGCACAAATCTTAGCACGACCAACATATTTGACACTCGCCACTTGCAATGGCCAGAAAAGTGGCCAACAATATAGTCGGCCAACAAGACAGACAGATGGACTGACTGACTGACAGACAGACAGACAGACAGACAGACATATGTGTGCCCCACTGAGCAATGCACTAATAGTCATATGCATATATGTACTAGATATATAGCTAGAAGTATATACCACAGTGGCTCATAGCTTATTTTTTTCTACAAGGTACAACTTCTAAGAATCTTTTTTTTAAGGAAAATCAAAATATTTATTTTAGCTTAGTTTGGATAATATTTTTAGTAGCGTTATCGAACAACAACGATTAAGGTTATCGATTTAGCCAAGTCCGTTTCACATTGCCTGTTTTTCGAAGACCCCCAAAGCTGGGAGGTTAGTTCAGGGGTCGTTATCCTGCGAGCCGCAGCTCACAGAGTAACCCACATTGGTATCGAATATTAATATGAAAATAGGTAGTCAGATATACATCTGACTTAAAAGTCTCTTTAGTTCTCACTTATTGGAGGATTTAGCCTCAAGGCAAAAAAAAAAATTCCAAACCCTGAACTAGTTCCCTCACTTGCATTCAGTTTTTCAGTTTCAGGAATCAAATTAGAAAGTTGACTGACGGACAGACGAACGTATTTATATCGACTTCGCTAGTCACCCTGGTCATACTTCCGACGAATAAATCCTTTATAGCTTCAGGTATAAAATGTGGGGATGAGCGAACAGATGTCCATGGTTCAATCGCTTCCTCTGTTAAAATTTTTCAAAATTAAGGTCTCCAAAAATAAAAGCTTCATAAAATATTAAATTAAATTAATACCCGGTCGTGTTCCGGAAAACGAATCCGAACATTTTATTCGGATTCGTTTTGAAACCGAATGTTTGATGCTCCCAATTTCATCAAAACGAATTTTTTTATGTCGTTTGAAACCGAATGATTTGTTGCAAGAGCAAATTGACAAAATAGGTTGAAAAAAGTACGCATTTTATACTGAAATAATTTTTTAAATATTCTTTGATATTCTTAGATTATATTTATGCCAACTTCAAGTTAGATATTCATAGATAATTATTTTTAATTATTTTTTTTTCTGATTGAACCCAAAAAATAGCATGCACTACTGTCTTGCTAAATAGTTCATGTCTTGGATCAAAAAATATCCCTTGTAATAGGAATAGCATAGTCGTGGATAATTTCCCTCGAAAGGTGTAAAGCTGTGTTAACAATGAGCAAGGGAAATATGAGTAGATGGCGACAGCAAAAACGAATCCGAATAAAATTGTTCGTTTAGATTACAGATTTTCTTTTTTGTTGAAATGGCTTAAAGTTATTATTATACAAATAAGCTGCGGCCCACTGTCTTTATGTATTTATGTACATGCTACTACAAAGAGGAAGAGATACATAACTGAAGATGTGGAACACTTTTTGAAAAATATGAAAAATGCGAGCACATGTCGCTGCTGCTGCTGCTGCTGCTTACTCACGAAGATTCATTAAGTGAAGTGTGGGTTGGACAGGTTGGAGCAGGCAGTGGGTCCAGGAGAGCATGTGCTCTGACAAGGGCAAGCAAGCAAAATCGACGAAATATTCGCAAAGTGTCAAAAACGCGTGAAGATCAAAGCGTGAGTGAGAACAAATATTCAGAGCAGTCCGCCGAGTGGCAGCCAGTTTGCCAAATGCATCATATAAATTGGCCAGCAACCACAATAAATAGCCAGACAGTAAAAAATAATATCTAATATAGCGAATTGGGGATACTCTAGATAAGAAGGCAAATTTTGTAATGGATTGCAGCAAGAAAGCGCTCTATAGTATTATTGGGTTAAGTATAGGATGTTTATAGCTATAGTAATGATAGCTTTTTCGACAGCAGGAAAAAGTTTGAGCTTGAAAAATTGTCTCACTCTTTTGGACCTTGAGCCATCGACCAGGCAGAAATTGCTGCGAAAAGAATAAGATCCAGATACCTATATCGATTCAGCGCTGATCAGTTGCAGAGAGTCCATCTGGCTTATTTTGATCATGGATTCGGAGAATTTAAGCCGGACCATCATAAGCAATGCCGTGAGTTCACTAATTGGGCGCAGTAAATATTGGTCAAAGATTCGGATTTTGGCGACTTCTTCCTAATAAAGCCATAATCCATTTGACATATACCAAAGTTATTCATTCCCGGAGTTTCTTAAAGCGCCTGTAGATTTGAAAAAAGCATAAAACCTTTCAAATCTTCGGGAAAAAGGGCCGATGGTAGTCACCACCAGGTTCATACTTTTATAAATTATGCGCCTAACACCTAGAACCAAGTTATCGAGATACTGTATGTGGATCTATCAAATTTAACAAAAGAACCAAGTTCCGGCCACCTATCTTTCTGTACCTCTGTCTGTTTCTTCAAAAACTTAGAGCTTGAAATTTTTTAAAAAGTGCGCTCCATTCTCATGTTAGGCTCACATTTTAACAATCTTAGACTGGTAACTTGTCTTTCGTTTGCTTTGGAATTTTACTCTTCTGGATTTTAAGCCGGTGAGCTCTAATGCGAGCTCCAAAAACCCCAATACCCAAGGGAGAGTTTTCAGATAACCTCTTAAAACGCAGTAAAATTTTTTTTCGATTTTTAGTTTTCTAAACTGCTTTTTTTAAATTTTTGCCGTCGTTTGAACCGAATGCGTAGCCCAAAGGCCTTTAGCACACCAGATTTAAGTGATAACCTAAAAATACCTTATTTTTTAAAGTTATATATGGGCTTCTTGGTTAAAGTTTAATTTTTGGCCAAAACTGCTGAATTTTTTATATTTACCTACAAAATTGAAAACCAACATTTTTTCATAAATAAAACAATTCAAAATAAATATTGTACTACGCAAATTGAATATTACTTTTGGGGTCTTTGGAAAAAAACTTTAGTTTTTATTTCAGCGTTAAAAAATGTTTGTTTTATTTTTTAATATTTTTTTACCAAATCCATTTATTTAATATTTACAGAATATACAAATTTCTTAGATTAAACAACTTAGATTAAAAAGAAAAATGATTTCAAAAATATTTAGAAGTTAAGTTTGAAATTGGAAAACACGTTTTTCTTAAGTTCAAAAATATAAATGTTATAAAAAGATATTTTTTTGACACGTATCGATCTGCGTTAGTTTTTCTTAATTTCGAACGGCTTAAATGATCCGAATATTTTATTCGGATTCGTATTGAATCCACATGTTTGGTAATCCCAATTTCACCAAAACGAATTTTTTACGTGATTTGAATCCGACTACTTTTTTGTTAGTGAAACCGAATCGAATTGGCACAAGTGGTTCAAAAGTGCATGTTATTTGAACTGCAGTAACTTTTGAGATAGTTATTAAAAATAATTTTCTATTTTTTTTCTGAATCAACCCAAAAAATTGTCACTCAAAATGAAGGTTCATGTCTTGCATAAAAAAATTTCCTTTGTAAAGGGAAATAGAGCTGTGCTGTACAAAGAGTAAAGAAAATATGAGAGAGAAAAAAATGTGGAATTGGAAGCACGCAAAAACGCAAACGAACAACATTTTTCGTTTTCGTTCTTCGAAGCACGGCCAATTAATTTGTTTTCCAAAAATTTCAACTATTTTTTCACAATAACAATGTTGAAGCCCATATACCCCACCCCAACTAAAAGAGTATAAATCGAATGTTCTAAAGAATTCCTACAAATCGTGTAATTTGCGGTTGAGTGTAAATGTTTGCGTTTGCAGCTATGTATGTGTACATAATATTGGAGTATATAAGTGTTTGTGATGTTTAACTATTTGAACGCCTGTTGCCGCCATATGTGTCGGCCATGTCGGCCATGTCGATGTCGTTAAAATTGAGTGAAATGCTTTTTCCCATATTCTATTTTGCGGTTTGGCTTGGATTTTTACTTTGCTTGAATAAACAGCGACAGCTCATGCAGATTATTATTGCAATATATATGCAGATGCAGTAGCTCCAGGGTCTCCATAGACCAGGGACTAGGGTCTCTGAAAGCAGCCACAAGTCTGCAGCACAGTTATAACCACAACTGGAGGGCAGCCCGTACTCCGCTTTGAGATTTACTAATGCATTTAAATGGGATCGTTTATCAGACTTTTTTTTTTTTTATGTATTTACTTTTAGTATATATGGCCAAATCAGGTTGCCAACCAAGGCAAACATTTTGCTGTGGTTGTTGTAATTGTCAACCTTGAGGGGCCAGCATGAATCATCTAAGCCATGAATGTAAATGTCTTATGCCAGTGAATGTCTAGAATATAGTAGATATAGTATGTATATAAGATGTGGGTGAGGGGGACTCTGCAAGTGCATAAAGCAATGAATGATAAGTACAATTAGTTGGTGGGTGAATAATCGACCAAGTGGGAATTACAAATATTCGATTAAAGTATAAGCATTTATGTGTCAGCATTATATTATCGGATAATGGAGTCATTTTGAGAGGCTTCATTCGGAAAATATAGACAAGCTGTGAGGGCAGAAAGCTCAAAATTTGATAGACCCTGTGAACTATCCATTCATCCCTATGGATTTCGAAAATGGAGGAATTTTGGTGCCAAAACAAAACATTTATACCTTAAGATACTCTCTATCAATAGCGAATCCACGGGGGAGGAGGGTTTCGGGTCCGGACCCAGCCAAAAGTTGGAAAAATGGGTTGACAGATATATGTATATAGTACATTTTGAAGTGAAGAAACCCCCCCTAAGATCAAATGCTGGATCCGCACTTGCTGTCCATCAATGATGACTGAAAATTTTGATGTTCAATTTATTATGCTAGCTATATGCAATAATAGACCAATTTTGATGAAACTTTACACAAATGTGTAGACTAATTTGAAATACATAAAAACGCCAAAATTTTTTTATTTTTAAAAATATCGTGACCAAATTTATGTCGCTTGTATTTTGTTTTAGACTCAAAATTTGTGTGAAGTTTGAACGAAGTTGGTTCACTATTTCATATAGCTACCATACAAAAATTGAACCAGTTTTGTGTGCAGCCCAACTGAAGCACGTCTTTGCAACACCTTGTAAAATGCCTATCATCAGCTGTAGATATTTTCTTTTTTTTTTACTCCCTCTCTGATAATTGTCACAGTACAAACATTTCTCTCTTAGTTTAGTTCTACAGCGCTAAGTTCTCTTAAAATAAATTGTAATCCATACGTCGCAGAGACGTATCGTTATCTTTTGTGTAAGTTTTGTAATTTTTTGTGTAATTAGTTTTGAGTTAAGTTATATTACTGTTATTAGAATCGGAAAGGGTGGTAGTTGTAGTTGATATGCTTACTTGTGGGCAGATGAAGACATATACCTTCGTCACACGTTTGACAAAAACTGAAGAGAGACATTCGAAAAAAATTTTGTGGTCTAAACTTAAACAGTTGGACACATGGAAATATTATATGGACTGCTCTGGCATAGTAGTCTTAAGCCATTTATTGCCATAAACTGAAGACTTTAAGTAAAAAGCTTTTTTATTGCGGAGATTATGTTGGCATTTTTTTTTCACGGCTTGGGCAGTCTAGGACTCACACGCCATATTCACCAGACATTGCTAATTCCTTAGAAGATATCAAAATTTGGGTCACATCAAAAGATTAATAATTCTAATTAAATAATTCTCTCTCTTATAGTACTCAAATTTGGCATTCGGCATTTTTTGGGGTTGCTAAGCTAAAATCGGCATGAACCCGAATGTTCATGGTATCTCAAAATCAACCGCCCCTGGCTTTAAGGGACTGTACCCAAATTACGTGACCCAAATTTTATAAAAGTAAATTTTTAAAAAGACATCAATTCTAATCCAAATCTTCCTAATCATTTTGTTATTGGTTTTGGTTGTGGGTTACCTCTTTTAGTGGTATCATGTCTATTTTCTAATTTTATAGAATTGCTGCTTATTATACAACGCGTTTAAGTAGTTGTGGCTATATAACGAAACTTTCTACCCAGTTTCAGTAGATTTTTCTAAGTTGCTTCATATATTTTTATTTTTATTTTTAAAAGCATAAGGTTTTTCAGCAATAAGTTCGTCAAGTTGAAGTTATATACAACGCTGGCTATTACAGTAGATAACCAATCTATAAAATTTATTCTATATTGTACATAGTATTTAAATAATAATTACATACTTAAAAAAAAAAGTGGGTTTTCTAACAATAACTGAAAAAGGTTCTTCTTGTATAGCTAATAAAAGCATAGTAATTTATAGTAAGTTGAGAAACATTTTTATTATTTTTAAAACTATTCATTGAGATTAACGCAATTACAGAAAAAATTGCTTCAAAAATATATACGAGTTTAGTTCCAATTACATAAAATCGCAAGCCCTTGTCCAAAAACCCCTATACCCAAGAAAGATGGCCCTGTGTTATAGAAATGTTGGTCATATGAATATATTTTTTTTTAATTTATAAGGCTTTGATTTTTAACTTAAAAGATTTGAAAACAACAAGGCTTTGATTTATCATTTAAAAGATTTAAACCTATATCAAAAATTAGTGGCATTCAAATATATAAGTATAACGTAAACTAAGCAATATACAAAATGGCTGAGTAAGTTAAAATGTGAAATACCTTGGACAACTGTAACACATAATAATCCATAATTTGCAGAATCTTTGAAATAAATCCTAATTCTGCCGGCACCGGCCTTATGATTCAGCAGTTGCTGGCGGCCATAGGAGTGCCGTGCACATTTCCTACTTTTGTGGGATACATAGAGAGTGGCGCAAATGCTCAGCTCGATTTGAACGCGCGCCTCACCATTTTTAAAATAATGGATAAGGGTGTTTCTTACGGATATCTTTTCCGTCAAGGAGCATTTTACTCCAATCGGCCGTTTCAGGAATATTAAAATTTGCTGTTGAATAGGACGATAGGAACTTTACACCAAAATAACACGCTTTTGACACCTAATCGCTGCTGCCGCTGCTGCTGTTGCTGCTTAAAATACGAATAACAAAATACTAAAATCTTGCAATATGAATCATAAAATACCAAAAGCATAAAATCTGCATATAATTTTAAAGATTATTTAAGAGCTGTCTTACTTCTCGGATGCGACTCTTGCGGATTTCCATACATTATCTAAAACTATTTTTGGTATTATCAAAGAATATAGAACTACATAGAACGCGCATCTCGCTCAAATTCAGTTTAGGGCTTGTTGGTAACGGCGGTCGGCAGCAAACGAAGCGAAATGTTGCTTCTATTTTTGGAACATGCAGACTCCGTTAATTTGCAAAGTTGTTGTATTTCCCAAATGTACAAGAGACTAATTTTAACATGGATTACGAGCTAGTGTTGATGGGTCAGTGGTATGCGTGCCTGAATGGCTTGAAATTATTTTGAGTTCAACTCTAGAGTTCGGAAGTGTTAACAAATTTTTTCTTTTATTTTTAATAATTTTTAAACGGTTTTACATTTTTAATTTTTGATTTTATAGGCTTTATTGTTTCATTAAGTACCGTCCATTTACAGTGCTTATTAATTTAAAATTCTATTTTATTTTGTGGTCTCTGCAATCACCAAAGAACAATTCGGGAGTCGTAGTGTGGCAAAGGTGAACTATTTGTTGATTTTTTTGTAATTTCTCTGGTTATTTCTCTGGTTCAATTGTGAAAAATAATAATATGTCTTTCGAAAGAATCGGAAGGTGGAAAGAGGCTACCGAAATCAGATTTAGAGCAATCATTTTTATGAAAAATAATTTTCCCTTCTTTGGGAAATTAAAGGACCTATGCTTACTCTCTCTATCATTAACTGCATCACACAAGCATACATGTAAATTCAAGTATTAAAATCCTTCAAATCCCTTTTTCGTATTTTGCTCATTTTTTACATGCATTTGTTAGTGTGAAGGCAAACGTGGTAAGAAGTGTCATAGCAGCCACATCCGAAAGGGCATGTATGCTTAGAAACAAAAAATTTACAATTTTGGCTGAGGCTGAAACAGCCAAAATCGAAGCTCAGAGCCGAGATCCATTGCCAGCGCTCGTGAAATGCCTGTGCTATTTTTAGATTTTCGCGTTTGCTCTCTTAATCCTTATTATACCTCACAAAAGGGCGTATTTGAATGCATAGAAGGCGTACTGTACCTGCGAGCATAGCAAAATCCTAAAATACGAAAATGAAACATTAATTTTCTTATGACAATAAAAAATTTAAAAAAATTGTAAAAGAAAAAAATAAAACAAACTCTAATATCCAACTTGAGAATCGAACCTCGACACATTAGACTATGAGTCGAACACGCATTCCACTAGGCCATTGCCACTGCGCGCGTTACATTTGCAAAGTTGCATGTAGAAGCAAATGTACAAATGCAAGCAACAGTTTCTGTGGGGTACTAATATCAGTACACCACATAGTATAATTTTTTTTTTCTATGAGATGCGCATTCTATGTAGTTCTATATTCTTTGGTATTATATAAGAATTTTGTAGATATGCTACTTATAATTCGCAACACGTTTGAGTGCTTAGTGCTAGATAACGCAACTTTCTACCCGGCTTGATTTGATTTTTCTAAGTTGCTTTATACATTTTTATTTTATTTTTAAAACAATGAGGTCCAAGGTATATACGACGATTACATAGTCGCTTCTTATAGTAGCTAGTCTTCATTGTACTGTTTATCCATTCTATAAAATTTATGATGTATTGTAGGATTTAAATAATAATTATTTAAAAAAAAAAAATGGTACTTTAATCAAAAAAATTCTGTAACCTGTCAAGGATGCACTAAAAACTTTAAATTTTTTTACGATGCTATATAATGAAAATATCATAAGTCGTGAAACGGCTTTAGTGTTTTTAAAAATTTCATTGAGATCAACGCAAGTAAAACAAAAAATTGTTTCAAAAATATATACAAGTGTAGTTCGAATTAAATAAAATCCGAAGCCGCTGTACAAAAAAAAAACCCAATACCCAGGGAAGGTGGCCCTGTGTTATAGAAATGACTTGGGAAGACATGGCAGATTATGAAGAGCTCTTCTGTTGAGAAAAAGACTGTGCACCATATGATAAAGCGCCTAATAAGTATATGATGCAACTATAAGAGGCTACTCAATGCGCAGACACCATGATCCAACAATAAGAAGGTCATGCAATGCGCAGGTTTGTTATTCGTGTCTCTCTCAAAAGGGAGCGGGCTCACTTTTTGTATGGTAGCTATGTGAATTAGTGGACCAATTTTGATCAAACTTTACACAAACATAAAGACTTATACTAAATTAAACTGACATAAATTATAAACTGACGATATTTTAAAAAACAAAAAAATGTTCCTTGTATATATTTCCTTGTTTGTATGGCAGCAGCTGAGAGCAGCATGCTGTTTCAAACGACCTTGAAAACCGTTTTTGTAGGAAAAACGGTCCACTATTTCACATAGCTACCATACAAAAAGTGAGCCCGATTCGCAATGTTTTCTGCGCAGCCAAATTCGCGCAATTGTTTGCGCCACCTTGTAAAATTCTTTGCATCTTGTGAAAGAGAGCGCGTGACGTCACTAATTGAACTGGCGGCTAATTTGAGAGTTACAAAAGGTTTTACAATTTGCTTACTCGATGCCAACTCAACATCGTAGTATACTCGTAATTGTTGCTTCAAAAACTGAAAGAACTTCAATTGTTTAAATGGAAAAAAACAGTGCCTTACAATAGTTTATGTACTTAGTTTGTTTACTACGTCGCGATCAAAATGTGTCAGCATTATGTAGAATCTGCGCTAAAGCGCAGATCTTCCATGGCAGACTGGTTGGCTGGAGATTCAAGATCTAAAAATAGTTGACAATAATAAACAACAACAACAACGACAACGACAACAACAACAACGTTCCAACAGAGATAGTTGTTGATTGAATATTGAATTGAAATGCCAATCGAGTGGAAGTCTACTAACTGAAAGATCAAACAAGTGTGTGCTTGTAACTGTGAGTATCTGTGAGTAGCTGCGTATCTGTGTGTGTGTTTGAGTGAGCGAGCGCTTCTATAAATATTTGCCCAACTAACCGGGTGTCATGGATATTATTGACAACTTGTCGTTGACTCATGCGCAAATAACTTTGGCTTATTAGACATGCAAAGCCAGCCAGGGGCAAGACTTGGCTAAGGCTTTGCTTTTAGTTGCTTACACTGACAAAAATTTAAGGCAAGCAGCAGGTATATGGCGAAAGTTAAAGACGGCTGCGAACGACTTGGAGTTAAACTGTAAGAGCCTTAGCATATCAAGAGAATAATATGCTGAGTACTTTTATTACTTGACAAATACTGCATGCGAGTTAGGATGCTACAGTCGTACGTACCTGTTTGCATTTAAATTCACTTTCAATTAAGTGAAATCTAATCGGCATCCAGTCATTGACATAGACAAATCCGTATTCCGGTAGTGTTCCCAAAGCTTAAAAACAATTTTTATGTTTCACTCTAAGTGGATGCGGCAGTCGTTGTCCTGGCTTGAAGGCTGTAAGCGGAATCGCCAAAGATTTTTTCGATAATCGAATTTTCTATAATCTCCTTCGGCTCGACTTCGCTCATTGAATTATCTTGTCATAAGCGCATGATTGGGTGATACCTGAACATGCCAACTACAATTGACCAAGATTGAAACATTCATCTTCTTCTAGATTCCGGCCACAAACACTAATCGCAAATGAAAATCGGTTAAGCTCAAATGTTATATCTGTTGAGATCTTAACGAAGCCATACACGAAGCGACTAGTTGTACAACTCGACTTTTTTTTTGAAAAATTAAATCATTTTGATTTGTCGTACAACCACAACACGAAATAACTTTCGTATGCCAAATAAAATAATTATGTTCCTAAAAATTTGGGTTTTTTAGAGTTGCTATATAATGACTATATGGGACATTGAAGAAATTATATAATAATACCCCAGGTATAGCGACACGAACGAAAGAGTCTTGCAGACTATAAGATTATAAGTAGACCCAATCGCTCTCTTGAACGCTCTTCAATCTCGTAAAGGAGAGCATCATAAGAAAGGCATTGGACAGGCACAATAATGACCACGATGTGTCCAACTGCTTGAATACGCCGATGACAATGACATCATCGGGCGCATCAAGCGTGATGTCACTGGTGCCTTAGTGCTCCAGTTGTGAATAGTGATGCTCAGCCGACTACAGGAAGCTATAACTTCGTGTCTGTCTAGGCATTTGTTTGTCATGGCTCCGCGGTAACGAATAACAATAATGCCAGCCTGGAGAGCAACAACAGGTGGTGCCTTGGGCTCAGTAGACAAATGAACAGTAGCGACCTCTGCCGTAAGACAAAACTTACACAATATGGGGCACTCTTCCTCCCAGTCCTCTTATATAGCGCAGAGGTCTGGACGGTAACATAAGCGGCAATGCAGCTGCTTTTGAGGTATTCGTGAGAAAGATTCTTCTTAAGATCTTCGGTTCTCGATGGAACGATGAGCTGTATGAGCTATAAGGCAATATTGGCTTATTAAAGCGAGTCCGCTGGCAGGGTCATGTTATGCAGGTACTCCAGCCCGTAAGTTGTTCGATGTAGGTGGAGATCAGCGGAGAAGAGAAACAACACGGCTGCGTTGGCAGAACAAAGTGTCAGCCCTTGGTGGTACAAGCTGAAGACAAATATTGTACCAGGCTGAGACCCGCTAGGGTTTTAAAGACCAGTTAAGAAGAAGTATTAGGCCCAACCCGGAGTTTTGGACTACTTATGTATACTATGTGCAGGCAGTGCGAGTGTATTATCTATTATCACGCCCTGTTCCATTCCCAAATAATTTGTCTATAATTTTAAAGTTCAAACTGTATGGATAATACTTATGCTGGAAATAAAAAAAATCTTTCGATCATATTTTAAGAGATCAGAGTTCGAATTCAGCTCGAGGTCCAAATTTTTGTTATGGCATGGAAATCTATTATTCGATCTAATTTTGTTCTAACGAAAATTTTGCTTTTGAATAAAGTATTTCAAAATGGAATACCATCTCCAAGAATTTTGTGATATTTTTTTCTCAGTGTAGCTTTGTCTCCTTTCATAGCATGTATTATTCAATCTTTTGAAAATTTTGCTCTTGCTAACCACCTCTAGACACCAGAATTTAGGTGGCTTTTTTTCTCAGTGCAGCTTTGTCTCCTCTAGCAGCAGGTAGGGCATTGCCAAGTAATCGAAACCGCTGGCATTTAAATGCAAATGAGCTTAACTAATCAAAAACGGAGCTGTGGAGCGACCAATGGGCCAACAACTGTTGAGCACAGCTGATGCTTTTGGCCAAGATGCGGACACCAACCCCTCGCCCCCCCAAACCTCTCGCTCAGCCCCGCCTACTGTCAACTGTTGGGCTTGGCTTTAACTCGCTGCCAACAATTGGACAGACAACATGGCACACAGCGGGCGGTTGTCGCCAAAGAGCGACCCCCTCTTTAAGACACCACCCCACCAGCCTCCCTCGGCTCAGTTCAGCGAAACCCTAGTGTTAGTAAAAGGGGGCTAGGGTATCAGTAAAGTGTTAATGAAAAAAGCAAAACGGTTTAATCACAAAATTTTTGATTTGCATATAAATTATGTACAAGTTTTTGTTGTTGTTTATGTTTTGGTATTTACTTAGTTGTTGTAGTAGCTTTATGTACAAGTATCTCTATTGTTTTTGGCAACATCTGCATAAACAACAACAACCAAAAAGTAGAAAACTAACGACAGCTACAGAAGTTTTTATACACTTTAGGATTTTTTAATATTTTATCAAAAAGTTGAGTTTCTTATTTTTTTATTTTATTGGAGCTATTGTCAATGTTGGCCAGAAAATGAATCTTAAATAAAAAATTTCGAAAAATTTGGAAATTTGGATTTTGAACCATCTTGAAGTAAAATTTTTGTGGCTCACATTTTTGATTTTATTAAGCTAGACGCTGATAAGGTACTGGAAACTGCCCCCAGCGAGTTTTGAAATCTAATAATGCAGTTCGATTCAAAAAATTTCAGTTTTTAAACTTAACGCATTACGGCTTAATTTAAAAAAAAACGTGTTTTTCTTTTTTATTTAATTGTGACTAAACTACTGATTTGTTTGAAACATTTGTTTTTAAATTTAAGTTGGCAACAGAGCTTTTAAAAAATATTTCATTTTTTTTAACCAACAGATTTTCTTAGTACGAAAATTTAATTTTTTTTAAAGTGGATTAAAAATTACAATTTGAAACTTTTTGTTTCTAAGTTACGACTTTTAATCTAATTCAAAGTATTCGGTTAATATTAATTTAAGAATTTGTATTTTAATTTTAATAAGTTTCGCGCTTGTTTGTATATTATTTATGCTAAAAATGGTAATCTAACATTTGGTTTTATTTTTATATAAAAAATATATTTAAAAAATTGTTGGCCTTTTTTAGAAAGAATTAGATTTAAGAATGCTAAAAATTGGAAATATTTTTTTTTTATTAAAGTCTTTCAAGCTTAATTTGGTCATTTTTTGAGAATCTTTGCCCTGAGTATAACGCCTGTTGAAATTTTATTATTAATTTTTTTTTGTATACTAATTAAAGATTTTTAATCTTATATTAAGAATCTTTGGTCTTAATAGGAGAATTTTCGAACATGTTTAAAGTTTAATACTTTTTTACTTAATTTAAGAATTTAAATCCTATTACTTTTTGCTTGGTTTTATTAAGTTATTGTAATTAAAAAAAAAAAGATTTTATTTATTATACAAGTATTTAATGCAAATATTTCTTGTTCTGGTTTTCGTATATATCGTAAATGGGGTCTCTGGGATTTATTCATTTTGTAACTTAGTATTATGTTTATATATTTTTTAAAGTTGATTCAAAACAACGATATTAGAATCCTATCTTAATATTATAATTTAAAATCTTAAAAATTACACTGAATAATAAAAGTTATTTTTAATTTAATTTTTCATTTTTTTATTGTGGTTTTAAATCTTAAAAATTACACTTTAAAAAAAAAAAGTTTTTCTATTTTTTTTTTTGCCTCAACTCAAAGCTAAAAAATAAATCTAAACATGTTTTTTTTCAAAATTACACTGAATGAAAAAAATTATTTTTTATTTATTATTTATATTATTTTTTAAATATATTTTCTATTAAATTATAATTTATTTACATTTTACTTATTGTCTAAAAATATGCTAAATTTTTTATTTTTTTTATTGATTATTTATATTCTTTTTTAAATATATTTTCTATTAAATTATAATTTATTTACTTTTTACTTATTGTCTTCAAAAAAAGCTAAAAATTACACTTTCAATAAAAAAAATGTTTTTTTTTTTTTTTTTAATTTTTTTACTTATTATTTGTATTATTTTTTAAGCAAATATTTGCCTTAACTCAAAGCTAAAAAATAAATATAGGCATTTTTTAAAAATCTTGAAAATTACGCTTTGAATAAAAAAATGTTTTTTTTTTGTTATCCTTTTTTAATAATGCAGGTTGTTATAAAATAATTTGGCATTGAGTGCATAGTTTCACATTTTAAAAGCTATAATTAACTTTAACTAAGCTTCTCAAGTCTACATATAGTGAAGTACACTTTGTAAGAGTATCTTGAAGCGCTGAAAGCAAACAACTTCAAATATTTCCACAAAATGTAGCTGTTGACAATGTTATAAAAAATATCTAATAAGCCGATTACCATTTTGTTTGGACGTTAAAATCTCTCTACAAACCGCAAAATATTTCGTATTAATTATGGCTTAGTATATATGTATATGTATTTATGTTTAAAAGCACGAACTTTATAAATATCTTAAATACATATTAGATGTTAATACAAAAGTTTGATGCAAAACAAAAATGCAAACAAAGCATAATTTAATTTGTATTTTTTAACTATAAATTTAAACGAAAATTGCACTAGCAACAAATAATTTATTTTATTTTATATACAATGGAAATTACTGATGCAAAATAATAATATAAATTAAGACACTAAGTGAGTCACTCGAAACGTATTTGAAATGATCTAATATCATAATATTTTATAATTAACCAAAAAAAAATTAAACTCCCAGCGTTGATTTCAATAAAAATCCTTGCTCAATATATACAATGAATCATTTTGGACGAGCTTTACAATGAATGAGTCGCTATTTAAAAATATAAATTATATGCAGTGTCTAAAAAATTAATCTGCTTAGATCTATTGTCAACAAACTGCTTGTTCTTTTATATTCACACAATGCTTGTAATAATTCATGGAAAACAGTTTTAACAATTTTTTTTTTAAGATTTCTTTTAAATTTTTAACAGAATTTGTTGGTTCCTTTGAATTTTAGCTACCCTGAGCTTGTAAGCAACTTTTGTATTATCTTAACTTTCGTAGCGCTAGCGGAAATATTTTTTAAGAATTTGCTTGAAAGAATTTTAATAAAATAAACAATAGTAAGATATGGTGAAGAACGACTAGAAAATACGCTGTCCCGCTGATGGCTGCTGGTTTTAAGGCTTTTTGTAGTATTAAAAAAAAAATTGTGGGTATCTCGATTTTTATACCCTGTACCTATAGGTACAAAGGGTATACTAGATTTGTGCAATGTATGTAACGGACAGAAGGAGGCGTGGCAGACCCCAAGTCCTTTATACCAAAATGCTTATCATAACCTCGGGTAGCGATTGAGCCATGTCCGTCCGTCCGTCCGTATGAACGCCTAGATCTCGGAGACTATAAGAGCTAGAGACACGAAACTTTACCAGCTGGTGCGCATATTTCCTAAGCAGATGAAGTTTGTTGAATCATGTCAATATCTTCCCCCGTTCCCCCGCAGTAATTCGGCAGTCTTTCCGACTTCCGGACCATTGTAGCGTCTTTCAAGCAGAGATCCTTGCCATTAAGGAGGCTTTGGTATGCTTACGCAATACCGACCTGGAAACCGGTGTGATAAGTATATTTTCGGATAGCCAGGCAGCTATTAAGTCACTTCGAGCACTATCTTCCAACTCGATGAAGTCAACAACTGCCGCAAATCTCTTCAAGAGATGGCACAGCAGTTTGTTATAAGCCTCATTTGGGTGCCAGGACACCAAAATATAACAGGCAATGAAATAGCAGATGAATTGGCCAGACAGGGCACGACCTCTACCCTCCTACCGGACAAGGAGGATATTCGTATGCCAATGGTCGCAGTGTTCAGCAGTTGTCAGAGCGATCACCGGACACTGGCTTGTCGGAACACATGCGACCAGAATGAACGCTCCGAGCAACGATTTTTGCAGGAGCTGTAGAGATGAGGAAGAAGTTGAGTCAGTGGAACACTTCTTCTGCTCCTGTGAGGCTCTCAGTAGACGCAGGAAAAAGTACTTGGGAAACTACTTTCTTCATAACCTAGCGGAGCTAGAGTATATATGTCCGAGAAGGATCGCAGGTTACATAGTAGCAACAGGATGGGAATCCTTTTAGTTTTCCTTAGGAGAGGGGTGAAAATTATGATTCGTGCGGTTTCACAACGGGCCGGTCAAGGCCTATGTGTGCTGGCTATCAAGCAAGCTGCCGCTCTTACCTAACCTAACCTAACCCCCGCAGTAGAGTTTTGCGGTTTTCAGCCACACCGTTTCGAATTTTCACCTGAAATTTAAGAGAGCGATGCGTTGTAGTTACATGCATCTATGTGTAAAAAATGAACAAAATCGGACAAATACAACAGAAGTTATAGTCAAAAATGTGCAAATTTCACCTCCCCTTGCCAATAAACTGCGTCAATATTTGACTCTACGCAATTATGGCTACAACTGACCTAGAATCACAATTTTTGGTAAGCTCATTCATGTGGCTCTAATGAACAAATCCACATCCAAATTTTATCGATGCGGTCCCCCCACCCCCCGCAATCCATTTACCGTGTTTTCTGCCACACCCCTCAACATACCAACTTGAAACTTACCCCGTATACTTTTAATAAATTCTTTGTTGTAACATTCGAGTTTCATCAAAATGGGTAAAAATTTAGGGAACTTATAGGTATAAATATCGATTTTCACCAAAAAAAAAATAAATTCCAATTGGAAAGTTCTTAGATGGAATATGCAGGAAAAATTTTTTTGACACAAAAGGTACAGGGTATTCCACTGTCGGGCACCGCCTCGACTGTACCACATTTTTTTTTTAATGGCTTGCTTTTATTTTTGAATAAAAATTAAAAACGAAATTTTTTTTTAAAAAACTATATTAAGTGAGTTTTAAGAAAATTATTTTTTTTTTTTTAAATTTTAAAATAATACAAGATCTACGTTATCCAAAATCTTGAAAATTTTTACAAATATATTAGGGTAAAATGTTTCGATAAAAATCGGGCCGGAAATATCGAAGATAATCGCAATGCACTGCTTTAGAGGCGGTAGTTGGCCTCAAATCTTAACATAGCGACAAGACCAAAGTTCAATTCCCAGTCGAGAGAAAATTTTTTTTTAAATATATTTTATATACCTAACGGTGTGGCTAAAAACCGAAACTCTACTGCGGGGGAACGGGGGAAGATATTGACATGATTCAACAAACTTCATCTGCTTAGGAAATATGCGCACCAGCTGGTAAAGTTTCGTGTCTCTAGCTCTTATAGTCTCTGAGATCTAGGCGTTCATACGGACGGACGGACGGACGGACGGACGGACGGACGGACGGACGGACGGACGGACATGGCTCAATCGCTACCCGAGGTTATGATAAGCATTTTGGTATAAAGGACTTGGGGTCTGCCACGCCTCCTTCTGTCCGTTACATACATTGCACAAACCTAGTATACCCTTTGTACCTATAGGTACAGGGTATAAAAACTATACCAAAAAAAGTTCTTAAAAAGCTCGCTCTAAATGAAGTCAATAAAAATAAAAAAAATAAGCTTTTTAAAAATATTATTTGTTATCAAGTTTGGTCCACCCTATATTTTTTATCAACTCACAGTTTTTGGTCCATCCGATATTTTTATTAACAGTAAATAGAACACAAAAAAAACAGTTGCTGAATTTTTTTCTAAACCAGTTTACAGGCCTAAAAGTTTGCAGAAAATGCATTAAAAATAAATTAAACTAATTTAAATACTAGTATAATAAATGTTATATTAAAAAAAAAAAAAAAAACAAGTTTGGTGTTTGATTTTATTAAGTGAACTTTTAAAAATAATTTTCAGCGAATATTTTGTTGCCGCACCAAACTATAAAAATATTTATTTCCATATAGTAAATTATTTTATAGATTTTTTTTTTTTTTTTATAGAGCACATGCCAAGTTCGACAAGTTCTACCCAAATAAATTCTAAGCAGTGGCAACGGGCAAACCTGAAAGGGTGGCCAACCCTGACATACTCTTATAATACATTAATTATGTTAACCCTAATATTAAGAGCTGCTATTTTTATACATATTTCTGGACTATACATTCCGCACTATCAACCTAGTAAAAATTAAATTTTTACGACCAAGCTCTATAATAACTATTTATAACTCTTAACTACTATATACTATGTGCATATTATTTACTGTAACATATACTCAAGACTTATTTCATTGAGTCAGCAAAGTAAGGTCGTTAAATTTTTATTGCTTATAATGGTTATTATTTAAATATTTTATGCCTTTTGTAAAACCTGAACTTACAATAGATTTCATTTGCTATGGACTTTAAAAAACTAAACGGGTGACAGATAGATATTTGTTTTGTATAATAAATAATTAGTAATAATAAGCGTAAGATCTTGCGATTTTCTAAAGATAATTTTCTTTTACTTCAAGCTGTAATCGATTATTATCGATATATTGGAGCTATTTTTAGAAGAACATGATCGTATGACTCACTGGGTTGTGGCTTCTTCTAAATGTAAAAAAGAGGACGAAAAGTGCTAAAGGTGGCTATACAGTAAAAACAATAATTATTCGCACACTTTTAAATAATAGTTTAAAAGCTCTGTATCATAGCGAAATGTTGTTTTAAAAGTTTTATATTTTTTTTGTATATTAATAAATAGTATAAATATTTTTAAAAAATAATAACAATTTTTATGTTTTGTGTAGAAAAATGCTTAAAAATATTTAAGATACTTCAAAATAGTATAATAAACAAATAGATTTTTCAAAAATTCAACTCTAAATTTATTGCGACACTTTTTAAATAATAAGTTATTGAAAAATAAGAGCTTATTTTATTTTTATTATTTTTTTTATATATTTTACATTTTAGCTTAAGGTCGATTCTCTGCCATTTCGTAGTTGTTGGTATTTTAATGATACCTTAGATTTTATCTGGAATTTCCTTATTCTTTTTATAATTAACTTCTATTGGGTTAGAGATTCGAGGAATGGCATAGCGCTACCAATTGCTTGCCATCCAGCAAAGCATTGAGCTGAGAACCATGGGAAAAGCTAATATTTAAGTCAAATAGAATCCAAAAGCCCAGCCTGCAGGCCTACTTTGCTCTGGCTACAAACTTTTTATTATTTAGAATTAACTTCTACTTTAATAAATAAATAAAATCCAAAAGCTCCATTTTATTTAGCAAGTGCTCGATTAAATTTTGCTCATGAAAAAATACTTTGTTTAGTATTTGTCTATACTAAATAAGAATTTTGGTATTTTTTTTATTTTTGAAATATATTATGAAAAATATTACTCTGTTCAAAATTTTCGCTAACTTAACTAAACAACTTACATAAACTAAAATTTAAATGTGTGCAAATAATTTTTGGTCTCACTGTATACAAGCTAAACGGTTTACAAATGAGTCCGAACTTGAAAATCGATTTTTTTCTGGTGTGTTGGGTTTTTTTATAACATATGATTTCAAAAAATCCCACAAAATTTTTTAATCCTAATTCAATATCAAAAAAACCGCTGCACGTCAGTTTTCGAAGTTAGTCTCTTATGGGTATTTTTGAGCTTATTTCAGAAAATCGATTTTTTTTCTGGTGTGTTGCTGTTTTTTATAACATATAATTTCAAAAAATCATCCCAATTTTGTATTCCCAATTCGATATCAAAAAAACCGCAGCACGTCAGTTTTCGAAGTTAGTCTCTTATGGGTATTTCTGAGCTTATTTCAGAATCCTTGCGTGTTTGGGTTCTTTGAATCTCGGAAGAGAATTGAGTGGCTCAAATTCCATCTGTTTCATGTAAAGTTCATGCCACTTTTTGGTTTTGCGAGCTTATGTACAGTCTGTCATTGCTTCAAGGCTTCCATCTATATTAGACCTTCTCAAAAAGCTTTACCCCCTTTTCATTATGCCACTCAAAGCATACTTTATACAATTCATTTAAAGCTCTGTGACTCAGCGGCAAGGCAACTCATGCTTTGAATCTTTAAAATCCTGTATCTAATTCGGAAATATTTTCATCTGTAACCAAAGATACTTTTTGCCACTGCCTCCCTCCTTCAGTTGCCCATCACCAGATCGCGCTCTTCCCATCCATTAGACAAAGCTCTGGCCATGCCGGTTTTTTCGCTTTGACGTTGCTTGCAAATTAAGTTAGTCTCAGCGTCGCCGTCGCCGTCGCCGTCGCCATCTCCGTCGACGTCTACGTCTCCGTCGCAGATCCATTAAAAATGCACAACGCAAAATGCCGAACCGCCAACCGAAAAAATATAGAAACAAAAACGGAATAGAAAACATGAACAATTATTCGTAATTCTTAATTTTTTGTTTTTTTTTTTTAGTTTTATTCTTTTAGTTATTTTTTTTTTTTTGCATATTTTTGTTGTTGTTTTTTTTTTGCTGTGCGGCTTCGGCTCTGGCTCCGGACAGTCGCACATTGTGCAGGAATTAGTCAGGAAATTAATTAATCAAAACTATAGCAACAACAAGAGCTACAACAATAGAAATTTGAATCTGTCGCAGCGTTGACCGACAGTGGAATACTCTGCAATTACTATACCCAATAATTACACTAATTTATATTGAAAAGTAGCTTGAACTTCTTTTAGTAAGAAAATAATAAAGCTTATGAATCTTACAGATAAACTGGATCAATTTATGACAATGCAAAATAAACTTATGAATATGCAGGAACAAATCCTTCACATTCTTTCAGTCATTCAACTTCCAAAATGCCCATCCGTATAGGTATTTGGAATGCCTCGGGTATAGTCAACAAAAGCTTAGAGCTTAAAAACTTTATAATAAGACAAAAACTAGACATAATGCTACTCAGTGAAACACACTTTTGTAGTCGAACCACTTTTACAATGTTTGGATACGTATTATACACTGCCAATCACCCGTCTGATAGTTACAGGGGCGGAGCAGCAATACTTATCCGTAGCAGCCTTAAACACTTTCCACTTAATCCCATCGTAACTGCCCACATACAAGCTGCAAACATCTCTTTGTACACACCCCTAGGAATCATTACAATCTCTTCCATTTACTGCCCACCTGGGATTCTATGGAATAGCACACAATTCCGCTCTTTCTTCGCGCAATTGGGCTCCAAATATATTGCTGCGGGGGACTGGAATGCGAAACATCAGTGGTGGGGCAACTTGCGTTCCTGCCAAAGAGGAAGGGAATTGCTTGACTTCATAGTTAATAGTGAGGCCAACATCCTCGCCACAGGATTAGCCACGCATTATCCTTATGACTCTAGCAGAACGCCTAGTGCTCTCGATTTCGCTATATATAAAGGTGTTTTCCATAGATTTCTTGAAGTTAAAACGAAATATGAACTCTCCTCTGACCATTTACCGCTTGTCTTGGAACTGCACTCAGCTCCAATTGAATACGAAGCCAAAAAGCATCTGCTGCACAACCGGGCAAACGTTGATATATTTCAGACTCATTTAGAAGACCTGATATGTCTTAATACGAAAATTGAGTTTCCTAAAGATATCGACGAAGCTGTAGGTAATTTAAATAGATACATTCATGAGGCAGCTCTTTCTGCAGAACCAACCACACCTGAGATGAACCGCTCTGCCCCACAACTAGATCCACACATTGAACGTTTAGTCCGTAAAAAAAGGCAATTGCGAAAATCATATATTAGAACCCACGATCCGACCACCAAAGCTCAAATGCACAGAGCAAGCAGGGTACTTAAAAAAGCCCTTTCCGATAAAAACACCAAGCATTTTGAGCAGATGCTGGAAAGAGCCGATCCAGCCGGAAACGGAAAAATAAATCTTTGGAAACTAACTCGAGGCATTAAAAGGCAACCACTGCGCAACCTTCCGCTAAGAAATGAAAACGGAACATGGAGCAAATCTGACTTGGAAAAAGCAGAAGCTTTCGCTAGAGACTTGGAGTCCAGATTCACCCCAGCTGAGTTAACATCATATGAAAACGTATGTCAAGTCACAAGGTTCTTAGAAGCGCCCTTGCAGATGTCCTTTCCAGTTAAGCCAATTTCTCCTGCTGAAGTAGTTGATGAAATTAAGACACTTAAAAAAAATAAAGCTCCTGGGCATGATATTATAGATAGCCACACTGCAAAGTTACTGCCCCGCAAAGGAATTATGTTTTTAGTTGCCATTTATAACGCCATCCTTCGCATCGGCCACTTCCCGATACAATGGAAGTGTGCCAAGATTGTAATGATTCCAAAGCCAGGCAAGCCAGAGACAGCCTTAGATTCATACAGACCTATCAGCCTTCTCCCAGTTTTCTCTAAGATATTCGAGAGAATATTCTTAAGCAGAATGCTGGCAGTAAGCAGTGTAAGTAAAGCTCTTCCACAACACCAATTTGGCTTTCGAAAACAGCACGGAACTCCAGAACAACTGCATAGAGTTACTCACCACATTCTGAATGCATTTGAGACAAAACAATATTGCACAGCAGTGTTTCTGGACGTCAAACAAGCATTTGACAAAGTCTGGCATGATGGACTCTTATATAAGTTGAAATTACTCTTACCCGCCCCACAGTATATAGTCGTCCATTCATTTCTTAGTCAAAGAACATTTACTGTATCCATTAGGGATGATTCTTCGGAAATAAGAATGGTCAGAGCAGGTGTTCCCCAAGGAAGCGTGCTTGGGCCGATTTTGTACACATTATTTACGCATGACATGCCACTACCCAACACCGAATTGAATATCAACCCGAGAAACTTTCTAGTTGCAACTTACGCTGACGAAACAGCAATTCTCTCATCATCCATGTGCAACAATGATGTGTCTGTACAACTACAAATTTACCTCCACACGTTAGAAAATTGGGCAAAAAAGTGGAATATAACCATTAATGAAAGTAAATCAGTCAATGTAGACTTTACTTTAAGACGCCAAACTACGCCAGGTCTAACTTTTAATGGACAAAATATCCCACGTAAGAGAAGTCACTGCTACCTCGGAGTCCACTTTGATAGAAAATTAACATGGGGACCTCATGTCAAAGCAACTGTCGCTAAATGCCAACAAAAACTGAAAAAGCTCCACTGGCTTATTAACCCTAAAAGCAAACTTCCCCTACGCAGCAAAGTTCTGCTCTACAAGACCATAATAACACCCGTTTGGACGTACGCCATCCAAATCTGGGGATGTACGGCTAAGACTCACCTAAACAAAATAAGAATTCTGCAAGCGAAGACCTTAAGGACAATCACTGGTGCCCCATGGTTTGTTCGGAACAGCATCTTAGAGCGTGATCTCAATATACCAAAAATCGGTGATCAAATAAATTACCACAGTAGCCGTTATAACGACAGGCTGACGAGACATCCGAATGAAGCAGCGAGAAGCGTAATGATCCCAGAAATTCCAAGACGCCTTAAGCGACTACACCCTTCTAATATTAAAAATCGAAAAATTGTCTAAAAACACAAAATATGAAATATTATTATTAGTATATTAATACCAAATACATAAAATAAGCCACTGAAATTGTTACTAATATTAGATTAAAGTTAAACAACTATAACTGATTTCTAATAAAAAAAAAAAAAAAAAAAAAAAAAAAAAAAAAAAAAGTAAGAAAATTATGACAAAATTATGTAAGTAGTATATTTTGAGATTTGGTCATAATTATTTTGGCGTGACGTTACGTTAGTACGACGGAACAGGCCAGCAAACCAAAATAGCAAAGACATACATTTTTAAAAAGTTATTAATATATATTTTTATTAATTAATAATTCATTTATTAAATAATTGCATATAATAAATACAAATATATTCTATACAAATAAATAAGTAAAATTAAATAATGTACTAAGTAGTAGTTTTAAAAAAATTATATACAAAACGTATTTTAAAAAAATTATTATTATAATATATACTTATTAGTAAAAAATTAAAAAAGTTTTGTCTCAACTGGGAATCGAACCTTTGCACTGGGCTTAAAAATTTTGAATCGTTGCCTTATGTACGATTTTGATTAATTTCGTTACGTGACGATTTTTCTATAATTGTACTCTAAATTCCGTGAAAGGGCTATGTCTTAAATATATGACATGACCAATTAATAGATGTAGCTTATAAAATACGCTTGGCGTGATGTTACAAAAAATAAAATTGGATTTTGACTTGGATAACGAAATAGCAAATTTGTCAAGACTTTGTGCTTAAAACTCTTTTTAGCATGATTTGAATAATATAAGCTAATATTTCAAGTTATTCAAATAAAAAAGACTTTTCTCTTTTTTTTGGTATTAGCCTTAGTATCTGGCGTGACGTAACATTGAACGACGTTACTTAAACTTTTTTGAAAATTATTATTTATTATTAATAATGAATTTATTTCGCTTGAATTATAAAGAAAAGATGATTTCAAAATTATATAAAACTCAATAAAAAAGAATTTTTTTATTTAATTTATTTATGTAATTATTAAGTATAAGTTAGTTCTAACGTAGGCCTTCAGGCTGTAATAAAAAAAAATTTAAAAATTTATCAATAATAAAAGGAAAATCATATTTTTGGCTCGCTTTCAAATTTTTATATAAAATTTAAAAATAATTTTTTTTGTTTTCATAATAAAGTCAATTGATTTGCGCGTTTTGTTGTAAAAAAAATAATTATTTTTTTAGAAAAACTAATTTCCCATTAACTTTATATTAGAAATAGATATTCGATTTTGATAAAACACCACACATTCTATTGTCAACGATCAAACTCTAACATTCATAAATGAAATAACATGTCACATTTTTTCTAAATGTAATTTAAATTGAACTTAATTTTTTTTCCAAAAAATATAATTTTTCAAATTATAAGTACCAAAAAAATTTAAAAATAAAAAATGAAAGATGGCAAATTTAATTAAGTACAATTTAATATTAAATATTGAAATCGGTTTTTTACAATTAAAGATATCTGTGATAAAGTTTAAACATTATTTTTTAATTAAAAAATTATTTTTCGAAGTATCTCTTGCTGAGCAAATTATTGAAAAAAATGGAATGAAAATCTAAAAAAAATTGTTGGAAATATCACTTTTTTTTAAAAAATTTATTTGGGACTTGTGCTATTTTTTCGAAATTTTTTTCATTGCCATAAATACTAGAAAAAATATTATTACTGCTTAAGGCGATAAAATGTCAACGTTTTGTTTTTGTTAAGCTCACATGAGTCTAGATACCAACTATGTTTACTTGTTAATTTATAGAAAATATTTGATATACCTTTAAAAGTTTTCATATTCATTTTCATTTTTATTCAAAAGACGAAAGTATTCGGAAATTTCCATCGGGTGGCTTTTAAAGTATGTATGTGCTCAACGAACGTCTCTTATGGGGAGGTTGAGGCATTAATTAATTTATAAAAAATATTTGATATACCTTTAAAAGTTTTCATATTCATTTTCATTTTTATTTAGAAGACGAAAGTATTCGGAAATTTCCATCGGGTGGCTTTTAAAGTATGTATGTGCTCAACGAACGTCTCTTATGGGGAGGTTGAGGCATTATATAAAAAAAGTTGGGTATCAAAAAAACAATATTACTTTTATTTAAATGTTTTTTCTTTTGCGATTAACATAAAAAATAGTAAATAAAATAATAATAATAAAAAATCTCTGTTTTATTTTCAAGTAAAGTCTGAAAAAATAATAACAGAAGAAAAAAAATCGTATCTTTTTTTATATTCAAAAATATTGAAACATTTTATATTCTTTTAAAAAAATGTTGAGGAAGAAATCGCTTTCATCATGCCTTTCAAAATGGCGGCATTTCAACAACCTCTGACTTTTGAAAATCTAGTTTTGACATAACTTTTCCTGTTACTTAGCTAAATACTAAATGATTCATAAAAGTTTTACTGTATTTGATGGTACAGTAAAAATGTTAGAAAATTTTACTATCTAATACAGTAAAAATGGAGAGCGCTACATTTGACTTGGGGGCTTATTAAATTCCAACTCTTTTTCACTTTAACGTTTTTGAATTGAGAACAAAATTCAACTTTTAGGTCTATTTTTCGGTTAGATTCTACAAGGTGACATTTACAATTCGATAGTTGGCCAAAATAAGATTTGAATAATGAAATATATAAACGTCGAAAGCCAAAATGAAATTAGTTTCTGAGAAACTTGCTCGATTACACGTCTATTTTATTCAATTTATACTTTTAAAGCCTCAAGACAAAGGGTTAAAAAAGGTTTTTTTTTTATTAAATTTTCTAACCAAACTCATTTTCACAAACTTGTTTTTTTTTAAAAACACAAGTTTTATCCGAGTCTTAGAAGAAATAAACAATTTGCAATTTAAATATCTTTCATATCTATTTCTACTATTAAAAACACTTCCATAACAATTCTTCGAAAACTGTAAATCTGTTGTCGAGATATCATAAAGAAAAGACGGTTCTATACAAAATATATGAACAATTTTTTCAAAATCTTAATAGTTATTCTGCTTTACGATACGCAGACAAATCCAACAAAAAAAAGATCATAAAAATCGGTACAGCTGTTCTTGAGTTATCAACGGTTGAGTTATCAATACGACTTGCTCGGGATCGCTCATAATGAGAATACATTTATTTGACTGATTGGTTTTTAGAGTGCGAGCAGTAAAAGTTTTCTGCGAGGGCACGCAGCAACATAACGAGTTCTAGAAAGCATTTGTTTCGACTGCTACCCGATGTGTTGAAATGCATTTGGATATAGAGAACTGTTGGTCTGCCACGCCTTCATCTGCCTGTCACATACCTAGCATAAATTCCATAGTTGCCTTGACCTTATGGCTGTAGGGTATTATAACGACAAATGCTCTACAATTTGTTTGCTGTCATTTGCTTGTTGAGTGAGCGCCAACCCTGGAACGCCCCCTCACTTCGCCCCATCGGTACACATTGTTTTTATTATTATTTAATTTGTTTTACTTGTTTTTATGGCAACATTTTTTTGTTGTTTTGTTTTTGTTTTTATTGTTGTTGACACACTGAGGGCATTTTTGGTTTGATTTGCAACTCGAATCGAATCCAATCTTGGTAGCGCTTTAGATGATCCATCTGGCGGTTCGCATCTATCTAACTGCGTCACAGTTCTTAGTTTTCTTTAATCTAAAAGTTAGCTACATCGTGACACGAACTAAACGATGTCTTAATTAACACTTATTTTGCATTTACAGAAAATTTCCTTGTAGAGTAGTTAATTTGTCGAATTGTAGAGTTGGTTCAACCGGTAAGAAATAGTTCCAAATAGGCGGTCTTTATACTTTCAAAGAAAGTGTCATATTTTAGATCTTCTAGTTTCTTAAGTTTTGCAGAGCTAATGCAAGTACAGGAATTGTTTAAAAATAAATTATTCTAATATTCTTGCCAAATTTTTGAAACATTTAAGCAGCGATAAAAATTCATTGATTTTTTTTTACGTTTTAGATATTCAAATCTTTTATTGCTGGATTTGTTAATATTTTGAATTTTTTTAACTTTTAGGGTTTTTCCATGTGAGCTAGCAAATAATTTCTTGAACAAGTAGAGCAAATATTTGCTTCGTGAAATCATTTTTTATGCCAAAGAATATTTGGAGAAAACATTTGCCCTAGTGTGATACCGTGAGCCAGCAAATAATTTCTTGAACAGTTAGAGCAAATATTTGCTTCGTGAAATCATTTTTTATGCCAAAGAATATTTGGAGGAAACATTTGCCCTAGTGTGATTCCGTGATATATGTATATATATGTTCCTTTAACTCCTATTTGGAGCAAGTTTTAGATATTCAGATCAATTATTGCTAAATTGGTTAATATTTCGAATTTTTTTAACTTTAAGGGTTTTTCTAATGGAGTATAAAACAAACGAGTTGTCAGACATTGTTTGTTTTATATGGTTTCGAATGATAGCAAAGCAAAATAATATTTTCAAAATATTTGGACAGTATGCAATGGAGAGGCAAATATTTCCACTAAAAAATCTTTTTTTATGCCAAAGAATATTTGGAGAAAATATTTGCCCTAGTGTGATACCGTGAGCCGGTAAATAATTTATTGAACAAGTAGAGCAAATATTTGCTTCGTGAAATCATTTTTCATGTCAAAGAATATTTGGAGAAAACATTTGCCCTAGTGTGATTCCGTGATATATGTATATATATGTTCCTTTAACTCCTATTTGGAGCAAGTTTTACATATTCAGATCAATTATTGCTAAATTAGTTAATATTTCGAGTTTTTTCAACTTTAAGGGTTTTTCTAATGGAGTATAAAACAAACGAGTTGTCAGACATTGTTTGTTTTATATTGTTTCGAATGATAGCATAATATTTTCAAAAATATTTGGACAGTATGCAATGGAGAAGCAAATGTTTCCACTAAAAAATCTTTTTTTATGTCAAAGAATATTTGGAGAAAATATTTGCCCTAGTGTGATATGAGCAAATATTTGCTTCGTGAAATCATTTTTTATGCCAAAGAATATTTGGAGAAAATATTTGCCCTAGTGTGATACCGTGAGCCAGCAAATAATTTCTTGAACAAGTAGAGCAAATATTTGCTTCGTGAAATCTTTTTTATGCCAAAGAATATTTGGAGAAAACATTTGCCGTAGTGTGATACCGTGAGCCAGCAAATAATTTTTTGAACAAGTAGAGCAAATATTTGCTTCGTGTAATGCTAAGTAAAGCCCTTAGATTAGTCGTAATTAATTTTTTGTTTTAAACACTGGCACTGGTTACTCTTTATTTGTCATTTTACTATTGAAGCACTTAAAATATCAGCCATTTCGTTTTTCAAAATCATTATTTGATCATTTTTATGCAGTATTCAATTATAAGGTATAAACTACTTGCAGAGATCGAAGTAATTTAAAAAAATTAAATGCAAATCAAAAATAAAAAATTTATTCGGTTTTTCAATAGCTCATTTAAAAATTTATTTTTTATTTATTTCGTAAACTCTTTTTTCGCTGATTTTTTTTTTTAATCCCATAAAACTTATTTACGATTACTTGTAACAACAAAGATAATTAAGACAATTTTAATTACAACTGAGAATCCGAATTCGAGTTCCCAGAAATCCCAACATCCAAGGGTTTTCAGATAAACTCCAAAAATCTGTTACAATTTTTTTTGATTCATGATTTTCAACGATGTTTTTGGGATCACTGAATTCAAACCCGATGTTAAAAAAAAAGCACCATCTCGTCAGGTTTCTGATTTGGTATTTTTATTTTTTATTTTATCGTTATTTGGAAAAATTCATTGTTCGTTACAGAGAAGTTTGACTGTAATTTTTTTTTTTTTTTGTAGTTGTTCTTTAAGAGCCCATGGAATGAAAAAATTCCAAATGGGATTTTTTTTATATGAAGTTTTGTCATTCCGTGCGAAAATTTTCGAACTGCGTATGTGCCTTAATGAGGTAAACCCTTTGACAGATAAAATAATATGTTTCTCTGGCTTTCGATTTCGACTAGTCGATTTAAAATTATGTTTATCATTAATCAGTTACATTTGTATAGTTTCTCCCAAAGCTTGCTGTAGATATTTTCCAATGGGCTTAACTATAAAGAAAAATTGCCTTAGTAAATCGATCAGTCGGATTTGAAAACGAAGTACAGATTAGATATGAAAGTATTTTATAAATTTTTTTTTATACAAAAGATCTTTTATCTTCGTTAACAACATTTTTAGAAGTTTTCACACTCACGATTCACGTTGGATGCTTATCAACGTTACTCCAAAGCTATCTCCGTCCCTGGTTATGGCTTTATTTGCCAGGGCCTCGACTAGATCATTGGCTTTGTTACTCGTTTGCGTGCCCGGCTGGCTCCAACCTTGAGAGGCGCTTAAAATGTTTTGACTGTTTTTTTTGTTTTTGGCTTTAATAGAGAACAAAAACAACAACAACAACAATAAAAGCAATTTCAGTTCTAAGCACGTTAAAAACAACAACAACAACAAACAAATTGTGTTGCCAATTTAGCTTCTTTTTTTTTTTTTGTCTCTAATTTTGTGCAATTAAATGGCGTTAACAACAGTAACAAGAAAAAAAAAAAAAAGAAAACGAATACGAATATTCGTAGCGAAATTTAAAACGCATTTAACAAAATGATATAAATAAAATTACGCTTGTTATGGCTTTGAATAGATTTGCATAAATTTGCGAACAATTTGCAGACAGGAAGAGGAGGAGCAAGAGTTAAGGAGACGGCAGCTGGATTCTCGTATCTCACTTTAAATACGTGTATCTCTAAAACAAAGTGAAATTTAGTTTTTGTTTTGTCTAAAATAAAATCACAAATTTCGAAAGTTGTATTGCAGCAAATTTTGGGTTCTCTTTTTTGGTTTCAATTTCGATTTTAGTCTCAAGTCTTGGGCTGGCCAAACTCGAGAAGTTGGCGGATCATACAAATCAATTAACATAGATAATTAGCTAAGAGCGGCGTATGAAAACGAAAGGAAACTAAAACTGACAAGACAAAAACAACAACAAAAAAATTGAATGAAAATAAATGGTAGATTTTAAAAGAAATAATAATTAATTTTTTTTTGTAGAAATAACTCAAAACAGTTGTTGGTAAAACTGCTTTGGAAGTTTGAAGCTTAATTTGCACTGAAAGAATATTTTGCGCTATTAAATTGTAATTTATAATTTTTGCTAAAACTTTGAAGTAAGCTCAGATATTTTTAATAAACTTTTAAAATTGGCTAACAGTTAGTCTATAAAAATTTGTGACTTTGTGACGTCACATGACCACTGAATTGTTTGATACTTGTGAAAATGCAAGAAAATGAGAAAATGAAATTGTTAGAAATAAATTATAATCCTAATTTTTATACCGAAATTCGTCAGGGAAATAAAATTAAATTAAATGGAATGGTAACGCGTTCAGCTAACAATACACTGAGAAAAATAAGCAAGAATTTCTCGCTCAAAAGTGAGCGTTTTCCTAAAAAGTGCGCAAGATCGATTTTTTTTGCTTATTGAAAGTAAAATTCTTATTTCAAGAGCGTTTTTTGTAGACAGAAATGCTTAATTCTTAATTTTTATAATAATTGCAAAAGAGATTCAGAGCTTAATTCTTAATTTAAAAAGATGGCGTGCGTTAAAGTCCGGCGCGGACGACTTTGGGATACCCTGTACCACTGCTTGCAATAAAATCCAGTAAATTGCTTAAGAACACCAAAAGACATTCGATTGCCAAATTAGATTATGATACCTTCATAAACAACCAAAAACAGACGAATTTTTAATCAAAAATGTTTTTTTGACCGATCGTTCCTATGGGAGGTATATGGTATAGTCAACCGATTTTGATCAAATTTGCTGCAGTGCTTGGGTACTCTAAAATACTTCTGAATGCCAAATTTGGTTACAATATATTCACAAACAAACGAAACACAACGAATTTTGTACAAAAAACAATTTTTTGACCGATTGGTCCTATGGGAGCTATATGATATAGTCAACCGATTTTGATCAAATTTGCTGCAGTGCTTGGGTACTCTAAAAAACTTCTGAATGCCAAATTTGGTTATAATATATTCACAAACAAACGAAACACAACGAATTTTGTACAAAAAACGATTTTTTGACCGATTGGTCCTATGGGAGCTATATGATATAGTCAACCGATTTTGATCAAATTTGGTACAGTGCTTGGGAACTCTAAAAAACTTCTTAATGCCAAATTCGGTTACAATATCTTCACAAACGAAACACAACGAATTTTGTACAAAAAACCAATTTTCGACCGATCGATCCTATGGGACCTATATGATATAGTCAACCGATTTTGATAAAATTTGGTACAGTGCTGGGGGTTTCTAAAAAACTTCCGATTGCCAAATTTGGTTATGATATCTTCATAAACAAACGAATTATCCATCTAAAAGTTTTGCTTTTTTTCGAGGTCCTCTGAAACACCCCTATGGGAGCTATATAATGTAGTCCCGATATCAAAAAAATAAAATAAACTTGTCTCCTATGGATTAATAAGGGATCTTATCTGAAAGTTTGGTTGCTCTAGCTCTTACCATCTCTGAGATCTAGGCGTTCATACGGACAGACGGACAGACGGACATGGGTATATCGACTTCTCTAGTTACTCTGATCATACTTTAGGTAACTTTGGGGGGTCTCCGACTTCTCCTTCTGTACGTTACATACATTTTCGGCTTGCACAAACACAATATACCCTTTGTACCATACGGTACAGGGTATAAAAATTTAAGCACAAAAAAATTCAATGAATTCTAACTTGTTTCAAATAATTTCAAACTTATATTAAATTCGTTTTTTTAAGTGTATGACATATATTATTCAAGCCTGCTAGATTTAGGTGCTTTTACGGACAGAAAGACATGAAAGGATTTCTTGTAGCAAAAGCAACTTGTGGTCTGCACGCATTTCAGTCCAGTGAATACAGTGCACAAAAAGCATTCTGATCATTCTGGAATAATATGGTGCTTTATGATTAGCTATCCCATATATTCGCTATTGTTTTAAACGAAAAACTTTGAGTGAACATTTTTTTTTTTTGTACCAAAAGTGTGATTGAGTGAAAATTGGAACTTTTGCATTTTTCGTACATGGTTCCATAACATCTACAGTTCTTACGCCATTTTGAAGAACTTAGGCTCCAATTGTTAAACAAAGAATTCTCAACAAATTTGAAAAAAATTTGTCTTTTTAGTAAAAAGCAAACTGAAAATTCGTAATTTTGAAAAATGGTCCACTTTGGTGGAAAATTTTGTATTTTATCTGCACATATCATATAAGGAGCACATCAATATCTTTTGATCTATTCGATCTCATGTCGATACAAAATTTTGTTCACGATATTTGGACGAAAAAAGTACCCAAAAACATGTTTTTCAAAAAAATCTCGAAAACGATTCTTAAAAAAAAAAAAAAAAAAAATCTCATTTTCGTGTTCCTAGATCCAAAACAGTTTTCTTAAAGCGTTCCAGAATGTTTCTGCACTTTGAAATTTGGATATCAGGATTTCAGCTTTTCAGTTTCAATCTCATCAATCATTTACACTGGCAATCAGCTATTAATGGGATAAAGTTTTGGATAGATTTTGTACCACCCAAAGAATGCTAAGGGCATCCCATCCATAAAGACGTTTCAATGGAAGCTCACTTATCTTGTTCCTATAGGGTTCCTTATTGGTTTCGTTGCACGCCCTAATCATAATGGCATAAAGGCTCTTTCGTTTCTCTAAGTGTAACACACAAAACTATTACCCTTGCAAAATTTTTGTAAAAAAAAATCGCAAAATTCTTAAGCAGAGCTGGAACTTGCTGGAGCTGATCATTTATATAAAATTTTTTCATCGGTCTGGCTACGCCGAACTTAAGGCTCTTATAAATTAACATTGCGTATACGTAATATTTAAAAAGTATCATTTTTTTAAAGTTAATTTTTAATGTACACTGGAAATTTTGAAAAAAAAAAAGTATTTTATATTTAATTTCAAATTTTGTACAGTTAAACTGTTTCTATATATTAATTATATATAAAATAAAATATATATATTATTTATATTAATATATTACTTGTTTATTTATTTTAGTGAGTGATGAGTATATGTATATTAATTTAGAAAAAAGTCAGATCTTTTGCATTAAGTTAAATTTTTCTTGAAAAAGCGAGCAAAAAAAAATTGTAGTTGAGCAGAGTTTGCAAACCTATTAAAATGTTAGGGTTGTCAACGTATTACTTTTATTTATGAAATTGTCTTTCGTTTATGAAAATTTCGACTTTTTCCAAAAATTTGAAAATTTAATATTAATTGTTGAACTTAAAAAAATAATAATTTTAATTTTAACAAAATAATAGAGCAAAAATTTAAGGACCGTACATTAAATTTAAATTTGTTTAATATAAAAAAAAAAAACAAAATGAAATAAAAATAAAAAAAAATGTTCACTTACAAAATTTATTTTTTTTCTGAGAATTTAATTTTTTAATTTGTGGAACTGCAAAAAAAAATAAAAATTTTAATTTAAACAAAGTACTAGACTAAAAATGTACAGTATCGTACATTAATCTAAATTTAAAGTTGTTTAATATAAAACAAAATAAACAAAATAATAAACAAAAAACATTAGGGCAAAAATCTTCGGGTTCGTTTACTACTTTAAATTTAAATTTATTAAATACAAACTTTTTAGTAGTTACAAAATATAATTTTTGTTCTAAGAATTAATTTTTTTTTAATTTGTGAAACTGCAAAAATAATTAAAAATTTTAATTTAAACAAAGTACTAGACTAAAAATGTACAGTATCGTACATTAATCTAAATTTAAAGTTGTTTAATATAAAACAAAACAATAAAAAAAAAATTAGGGCAAAAATCTTCGGGTTCGTTTACTACTTTAAATTTAAATTTATTAAATACAAACTTTTTAGTAGTTACAAAATGTAATTTTTGTGCTAAGAATTTATTTTTTTTAATTTGTGAAACTGCAAAAATAATTAAAAATTGTAATTTAAACAAAGTACTAGATTAAAAATGTTTAGTATCGTGCATTAATTTCAATTTAAAGTTGTTTAATATAAAACAAAATAAATAAAATAATAAAAAAAAAATATTAGGGCAAAAATCTTCGGGATCGTTTACTAAATTAAATTTTTTGTTAAATACAAACTTTTTGGGAGTTACAAAATGTAATTTTTGTTTTAAGAATTTATTTTTTTTAATTTGTGAAACTGCAAAAATAATTAAAAATTTTAATTTAAACAAAGTACTAGACTAAAAATGTACAGTATCGTACATTAATCTAAATTTAAAGTTGTTTAATATAAAACAAAACAATAAAAAAAAAATTAGGGCAAAAATCTTCGGGTTCGTTTACTACTTTAAATTTAAATTTATTAAATACAAACTTTTTAGTAGTTACAAAATGTAATTTTTGTGCTAAGAATTTATTTTTTTTAATTTGTGAAACTGCAAAAATAATTAAAAATTGTAATTTAAACAAAGTACTAGATTAAAAATGTTTAGTATCGTGCATTAATTTCAATTTAAAGTTGTTTAATATAAAACAAAATAAATAAAATAATAAAAAAAAAATATTAGGGCAAAAATCTTCGGGATCGTTTACTAAATTAAATTTTTTGTTAAATACAAACTTTTTGGGAGTTACAAAATGTAATTTTTGTTTTAAGAATTTATTTTTTTTAATTTGTGAAACTGCAAAAATAATTAAAAATTTTAATTTAAACAAAGTACTAGATTAAAAATGTTCAGTATCGTACATTAATTTAAATTTAAAGTTGTTTAATATAAAATAAAACAATAAAAAAAAATATTAGGGCAAAAATCTTCGGGTTCGTTTACTACTTTAAATTTAAATTTATTAAATACAAACTTTTTAGTAGTTACAAAATGTAATTTTTGTGCTAAGAATTCATTTTTTTTTTAATTTGTGAAACTGCAAAAATAATTAAAAATTTTAATTTAAACAAAGTACTAGATTAAAAATGTTTAGTATCGTGCATTAATTTCAATTTAAAGTTGTTTAATATAAAACAAAATAAATAAAATAATAAAAAAAAATATTAGGGCAAAAATCTTCGGGATCGTTTACTAAATTAAATTTTTTGTTAAATACAAACTTTTTGGGAGTTACAAAATGTAATTTTTGTTTTAAGAATTTATTTTTTTTAATTTGTGAAACTGCAAAAATAATTAAAAATTTTAATTTAAACAAAGTACTAGACTAAAAATGTACAGTATCGTACATTAATCTAAATTTAAAGTTGTTTAATATAAAACAAAACAATAAAAAAAAAATTAGGGCAAAAATCTTCGGGTTCGTTTACTACTTTAAATTTAAATTTATTAAATACAAACTTTTTAGTAGTTACAAAATGTAATTTTTGTGCTAAGAATTTATTTTTTTTAATTTGTGAAACTGCAAAAATAATTAAAAATTGTAATTTAAACAAAGTACTAGATTAAAAATGTTTAGTATCGTGCATTAATTTCAATTTAAAGTTGTTTAATATAAAACAAAATAAATAAAATAATAAAAAAAAAATATTAGGGCAAAAATCTTCGGGATCGTTTACTAAATTAAATTTTTTGTTAAATACAAACTTTTTGGGAGTTACAAAATGTAATTTTTGTTTTAAGAATTTATTTTTTTTAATTTGTGAAACTGCAAAAATAATTAAAAATTTTAATTTAAACAAAGTACTAGATTAAAAATGTTCAGTATCGTACATTAATTTAAATTTAAAGTTGTTTAATATAAAATAAAACAATAAAAAAAAATATTAGGGCAAAAATCTTCGGGTTCGTTTACTACTTTAAATTTAAATTTATTAAATACAAACTTTTTAGTAGTTACAAAATGTAATTTTTGTGCTAAGAATTCATTTTTTTTTTAATTTGTGAAACTGCAAAAATAATTAAAAATTTTAATTTAAACAAAGTACTAGATTAAAAATGTTTAGTATCGTGCATTAATTTCAATTTAAAGTTGTTTAATATAAAACAAAATAAATAAAATAATAAAAAAAAATATTAGGGCAAAAATCTTCGGGATCGTTTACTAAATTAAATTTTTTGTTAAATACAAACTTTTTGGGAGTTACAAAATGTAATTTTTTTTTTCTAAGAATTAATTTTTTTTTAATTTGTGAAACTGCAAAAAAAAAAATACAAATTTGAATTTACAAAAAATACCAGAGTAAAAATCTTCAGGATTAAAGGATTTTTTTTTAGTTTAAAGCTTTATTGTGAAAAATAGGTACATGTGCTTTATTCAGTTTATTGTCCATCAATAGTCAAAACTTTTTCCCAACTTTCAGGCAATTTAGGGATTCCATCTCGAAGGAACAATGTATCTTTTGAGGCATGAAAGAAAAGCTGGTACTTTTCACAAGTTTTCCCAAAATGTGTAAGACGCCGCCTTTAGGGTCTCAACTTGGCCCCACCCATCCCAAGATCTGGCAGCCAATCGAGAAATGCACTGCTGTGAAATCATTTGGCAAAAATAGCAACAATTACTTAATTCAATTAACAAGACTCAAGGCGTCTACAACAACAATAACTACCCATAAATTATAATCGCCTTGTGCAGATATATACATATATACCTAGTAGCATGTACATTGCACTTGTACATATGTATAATGTTAGTTGTATCGTTCAGATCGTTGGCGTCGACCGCGACGTCGACGTCGCTGCTGCGGCTACCTGTAACGCGTAAGAACACGTTGTAATTGCTAATTATAGCACAGCATAGACCTATAGATAGTATTTTGTAGACCCAAAGTCTACAAAAAGTGTATCGATCGATCGATCGTTTGCTTTGACAGCATTGGCTGAGATTTGGATTGGTTTTCCAATGGCGCTTATCACTTACCAATGACAAAGCTTTCTTGATATTGCGAATTCTTGACCGGATGAGGGCAGCTCCTGGTAGTTTTTGGGTAGGGCTCGGCTACCAGCTATACAGATTAGATTGTCAAGCATTTAATCATGTTTTAAATTGGAAGCACCCACTAAGTTACTTTTCTATATAGTACAAAGTTTGCTTCATTTTTTTTTTTTTTGGGTATGGCATTAGTTGCTTTCCATGATGGTTACCAACTGAGTATCTTATAATGTGCCAAAAAAGAGATAAAGCTGAATATGCATGAAGTAATGGACTGTTTTTAGGTTAACAATCACATCCTAATGTTAATATCAAGACAAGCGAAAATATACCAAATAATTGGTTAATAATAAAAAGCGAGTTAAGCAAATTCTTACGGCTTCAAAGTTTAAACAACTTCAGGAATTTTTTTCGAAATATATTTCCATAT
Source organism: Chymomyza fuscimana (assembly GCA_949987675.1). Lineage (NCBI taxonomy): Eukaryota > Metazoa > Arthropoda > Insecta > Diptera > Drosophilidae > Chymomyza > Chymomyza fuscimana. The sequence continues at coordinate 50,034,248 of OX465090.1, read as the reverse complement.
TGTATTAGTACTTATTAGTACTGAATAGTGTATTTCGAACTTGGTATAATACGTCGAGAAAATCTTTTTAAGAAATTGCAACGATCGAAGTTGTGAGAATACAAGCAGTTATAGTGTTGACATGACTAAGAATGACAAAAATGCTTCCGCTGAATTTTCGATGTAATTCTCTGTAGCTTAAAACTTTTTTGACCCAATGTTTCAAGGAACTGCTACAAAATTCGAACTTCTGCGCTACGCGTAACTTTTGGACAAACGAAAGTACATCCATCAACTGATGGATATTTCTCTTCGTCTGATATTTTTCGTTATTAATGCTGGATCGCTTATAATAATTATGTACACTCTAAATATGTGCTTTAAAAGATGTTAAAAAATGTTTTTTTAAATATTTTAGATCTTCCATTTTAATATTCCTTTCTATCAGAAAAATACATTTATATATTTTTATTATATACAGCCGTGCTCCGGACAACGAAAAAGCCAAACCGCACAATTTTATGCGGATTCGTTTTTGCGTGCTACGGAAAACTATTTTTTTTGTCGATATTTCGCATTTTATTTTCGATAAATTCGTATATTTCCATTATTTAACCGATAATTTCTCCTGTTGTGTTGGGAACCTTGTCGCACCAATCAGTCATGTGTTCGTGTATGATATGTGCACATTAGAGAGCTGCACAAAATGTTCTAAATGTCGCACTTCACTACTGCACAGTACTTCCAAGCACTGTATTTCACTGCAGAGCTGACAGCAAAACAAAATGTTTTGATGTTCTGTTTGCTTCAAAACAAAACCTTTAGTGCTTGAACTGCCTTTGCTTCAGTGCTTGACAGTGCTTGAATATTTCGAAACATTTGAAGATCACACAAAATGCTTGAGTGAAGCATATTCTCGGCAAGCATAACGAGTGCACTAGAATGTTTTGATTTTTTGCGCAGCATACATAATAAGCCACACACAGACACAAGCAGCTTGTTTGTTTGTGTTAGTCAAAAAAACCACCACCAAAATCATTGCAACAACAAAAACGTTCTACTATGCTTGAAATGTTCTACTTCAGTTTGGATCTAGTACAGTTTGGTTCTACTTTTCACTTTTGTTTTGATGTTCTATTGCTTGTTGTTAACCAAGCACTTTTGTCACTGAAGTATTTGTTTTGTTTTGTTCAAGACAAAGACATGAAGTGCTTGAAATAACAGCTGATGGCTTACAAGACATTTGTGCAGTGCTTGCGCAGCTCTCTAGTAGGCATTGCCAGATCGAACAAAAAATGCGCTGCACTGCAAAAGCATATCTCGACTTTTTTCTACAAAATATTGTTATTTAAGCCTAGTATACATTGGTAAAAATATTTAAGTGCTTAATATTATTTATTACTAGTCTACTTGCATAGGGAGCCCAACGGACATTGAGATTCCAGTTTAAGCTAGCTGTAGAGAACTATTTCATATTTTGACGTCAAAATAACAAGCAGTTCTGTGACTAAGAGAGATTCCCTCAGAATCTTAACCCCAGAATTTCGGAGACAGTGTACCCAAACATACATGTTTGCTATAAGGTATGATGTAAACCATCTGAGAGAATTGATCCACAAAGTCATGCGTGTAAAGTTTATATTAGAAAACCCCTAAGGACATAATCTCAAGTACATTTGTTGTATTAGAATAAAAAGTATAATTTATTATTGTCAACAATATTGTAAGTCCAACAAAAGCTGCAAATATCATCTGTCTGGGTTTTTGCCGTTGCCATATAAATATATAAAAAGTAATCTTTATTTAATTTAAAGTTCACACATAGGTTGAATGAATGATTCACTTTAATTGAGAACATTCCAACATATATCAAAGGCAAGACTCTCACACACACACACACACACACACATACACACGCAAAAAAGTAGTTGTGTAGTTCCAATGAGCATTCTGGGGAGACCCCCTCTCAGCGCGCCAATGGCTTTATGTGTGTGCGCCAGCAAAGAATGCTTCTATAAAGTCCATCTTATCAGCTATATATAGTCAACAAAGCAACCAGTCAGCCGACTAGAACTATTCACTATTTAAATACATACAGTATCTATGTACATACCATATGTTTACGAGGGTTGCCTTTTATATTGCCGACTTTTAAAATTTTTGGAAAAAGCTCGTAATGAGCTGCAACAGCCTCTTTCAACTTCGAAGCCCCAATTTATTCTTGATAAACGTGGATTAATTACGAGGGCAGTTTGTTAAGTTCATGGCTTTTGAAATGAAAGATGTTGTTTTCTATAAAAAAACGGTTTTTTCTCATGTTTTCCTTTAAGTTCAATATATGTACAAGACTTACTTCAGCGCTTTTCCAAATTTCTTATTTCTTTGGTCGAATAAAGATGACGTCACTGAAACATCGCTTAATAGGTTTTCTCAAGGCGATGTTTCAGTGACTACATCTTTATGCGACCAAATTTCTTGCTGTACAGAAAAAAATCGATCTGGAGAGTATGGTGGATGGAACAGAAATTCGTGCGTGATCACTTATGCTGGTATGATCACAGCTTGACGGCAGGTCTCAGCAACGTCAATCCCAGAAGAAGTTAGAAAAGAAGATTCTTTAGAAGCCCACCTGCTTCCCCAGCAAAGTGCCCTGACTAGGGAAGCTATAGGATAAGACCCTTCTTGGCAGACTCTACTCTACCTCTAGTCCACCGCCTTCTGAGATAAAAGTGAAACTTCCCATCCAGTTCTTGGCAACTTATTTTATCTTCTAACTCAGATTTTATAAGAAAAAAGTTTAGAATTCTCTGGTACAACAACAGTTTAGGAACTACCTTTTCGGAACTCGTCTTCGAGTAATATCATTGTTCAAGATTTGAAGGAAAATTGAATCATTCCTGTTTTTGCCAATAATATTTTTAGCAGAGGAATTTTTGAATTGAGAACAAGCCATAGAGTTGGCAACTTTTTCAGGCATAAATGCATAATGGTAAAAGTGCAAATTGTCCAACAACAGCTTACACTAAAAGTTTATATTTTTTGCATTTTATTGCCATTTCCCTAACAAATACATTCTTGAATAGCTTGTTTTTGTTGCTCAGTGCGTTAGGCGTGCACTTTTGCCTTTATGCCTCGTTAGGGTTGTTCACGTTGAAGCTTGGGTATTTCTGCCTTTATGTGTTTATGCGCAATTGTATTTTTTGAGCTGTTAGCTGTGCCTACTCATATAAAAACAAAATAAAATAAACTTTTTCCCTAAACACACTATAGATAACTCTAACGCATTCCCGACATCAACTTTTCAATGTTACATATATAAATTTATAAATAAATTTCAACCAGAAACGAAAATATGTTGAACAACCCTCGTTTGTGTACAATGTAAGAATTTAAACTATTGCAAATACATATATGTACTAGGTACTATATATAGTTGCTGGCGGCTCATATCAAAAGTGAAGATTTGTTTAAAGTCCAGGCGGACTCTTGCCTGACCAGCTGACCCACAGCTTGTCATGCCGAATCTCATATATAGTATATAATATATATTTATATATATGTATATATATTTATAGAAACTTATGTATTTTTATAATGCTGCGACTTGAGCATTTCCGTCTCATAAATTATGACATACAAAATAAACTGTTGTATTATTATTTTTTATTGTTGTTACCTTTTATGAAGCACGGCAGGAAGCAGGGCAAGCAGTGTTAGTGTCCTGTGGCCATTGTCCTTCGAGTGTTTGAATTAATTGCGTAGCGCACGCCCGTCTGGCGCCCCCCCAAAGATCTACACACACACACACACACAAACACACACAATAAATGATTTTATGTCCTAGTCCATGCAGCTGACGACGACGTTAGCGGCAGCAGCGACGCCTCGGCCGCTGCCGCTGCCACTGCTGCTGCCACATCCGCAATGTGGCGCTCGAGCAACGCGTGTTGCTTTTCGAGTACATAAAAATGGCGCCAGCAGTCTGCACACAAAATGGCTGCCCCTGCCCGCCATCATAGACCCCTGCTGCAGCTCCTCAGTTGCCAGTGCCTGCCGCCTCCCGCCTGCTGCTTTATTATACAATCGTAATTCCGTATCGTAAAGTCGGGCGAGTTGTGGCAAGTTGGCGGCGAAAAGCGAAAAACGCTAAAGAAATTTTCGTGTTGCGTGCAGCACCCGTCGCCACTCTCTGCTTGTTTTTTGTTTGTCTCTCGACCGCTCGCTCTCTTTTGTATTAGAGTTTTTCGCTCAGTGTGTGGCCCTGAAATGGAAAATGCAAAAAGCTTTTCAAAGCAATCAAAGGCAAAGACAAAGCCAATGTGCCAAATTTATGGAATACGCCAAGTTCCGATTTACATGAAAATCGTTGAGTGCGCAAAGAAATTTAACGAAATCTTTAATATCGAACGTTAATAGAACCATTCTATAGCGAATTTGCTTAAAATTATAAATTTTAAAACTCATAAAAAAAAAAATATATAAAAATTTTATATTTTTGCAGTAAGTATAGAAAACTCTAAAGAATTAAATAATTTAGCTTTTTAGAAACTGTAGCCTAAGGTTAAGGCTATAAAGAAGGATAAGATGGAGATTCCCCATAAAGAAATTAACCTAGTCAACTTACGAAGAAATTGAGTGGTTGTTTATCAAAATTGGAGAAAAATTTTGGAAAAACCGGGAATTTGTGTAAAAAGTACAGAAAGTCAATTTTTCTCAAAACCTAAAGTTTTAGATGGCCATAGGGACGATCGGTCGAAATATGTTTTTTTGTGACAAATTCGTTTTGATTCTGAAAATATCGTAACCAAATTTGGTAAATATATATGTGTTTTTAGGAGTTTTTGAGCAATATACCGGATTTTGCTATATGATATAGTCAACCGATTTTAATCAAATTTGGTACAGAGCTTGAGAACTCTTATAAACTTTCGAAAGCCAAATTTCGTAAGGATATCTGAATAAACAAACGAATTATTCATCTAAAAACTGATATTTTTCACTTTTTACAAAAATTTTTATTATTTACACATTTTTTCTACGATTTTGATAAAAAACCACTCATTTTTTTCGTAATCGATCGAACTTTTCGAGCCATGCAAAATATTGTATTAAAATTTTTTTTTAAATTTTTAAATTTACGTTCGAAATAAATTTTTTTTTAAAACTTTGGTAAAAATGACGAAAAATTTCATATGAATGCATAAATAGCGTTCAAGCCTTAAATTTGACAAAAATATGTTTCAAGCATAATCGATGTGTAATTCCATTATCTACAGTTTAGTAAAATTTTATCAAAATCAGATTAATACAACCAGAGATATTTGCTTTTAAGTAAAGGCACTTTTTTTTTAATTTCGCAAACAGGTTTTTTCGAAATATTTCGAAATACGTTCAGCATGCCATTTTACTACGGAAATGAGTAAAACATGTTGAGGATACATTTTGCTGTAAAGTTGAAACTCTATACAGATCTTCTCTTCATCTATCCCGAGATGCAAATTAGAATAAAATCTATTGAGGACTTGATCAGTTTTGATTACTCATCCCTGGGGGCAAAGTAAAATTCTCTCAGATAATATATTTAAATTTAAGGTATGGCTCATGTAAGTTTGAGCTTCTTTTTTCGAAAACGTGAAATTTTCCTACGTAGACTGACATCTGTAAAAGCTAGAAGATTGTACAATTTTTTATAGAGTTGATGATTTTTACTTGGATTGAACCACCATTTAGGAAAAAGTTGATTTCATGCCATCCAAAACAATCCAAAGATGTCACAAAATGTAACCCATAAACATACAAAGTCTATTACACCCTGTCACATAAAGTTTAGACTTTGTCTTTTGAGGTTATGTACGAGAACTTAACTAAAAAGGAACTGCATGCAATCTGAAATAAAAAAAAAAAACGCGCTATATTCGCCATGTTCAAAATGGGTCACTAGTTGCAGTTATTCAAGGCTTGCCAAATGTTGTTTTTGTTGTTGTTCAACACTGTTATTGTTGCTGTTGTTGTCTGCTTGAATAGTAAATGAAGTTTCGAAAAGGACGTTGGCAACACTGGCGACTCACTGACTGTTGAACGCCCTTGGCAGCAACGTCGACCACGCGCAGTCGACGTTGGCGTCAGCGTCGTCGTTGTTCTATTATTGATTCACTTTAAGTACACACTCATGCACACACACACACACACACACACACACAAACATACCCAAACATTTTTCGTTTCATTTTCCCGGAAAAACTAACAGAAGAAGTTGTTCGTACTACGTGGCAGCCGGAAGCGTTTTTCGCGTTTTTTACTTATAGATAGCGCCATAAACTTATATACATATGCATATAAATAAGTACATATATGTATATGTGTACACTAATATTTGTCACACTGCAGTTTTCAACTGAATTTCGCAACAACAATAGTCACAAATATTTACGTTGCAAAAAATAACTTTATGAATGAGAATACATATATTCAAATTCCATTCGATATTTGCTTAAATTTTTAGCGTTGCTTCGATTTTGATGTATCAATACATACACTGAGAAAAAAAATGTGAGCAGTGCCACTTTGGCGTGATGTTATGTGTATACCAACAAAAAAAAAAAACAGCAAAATTTGAAATATTTAAAAAGTTTTTTTTTACTTAAGGTCCATACGCAGTTCAAAAAATTACGCACGGAATGACAAAACTTCATATAAAAAAAAAGTCCCATATGGGATACCTTTTAATCAATAACAAATTTTGACTAAATAAAGGCAGCTTCATTGCTAAGTAAAGGCCCTTACGCAGTTCAAAAAATTACGCACGGAATGACAAAACTTCATATAAAAAAAAAGTCCCATATGGGATACCCGAAATGGGATTTTTTTTTTTATATGAAGTTTTGTCATTCCGTGCGTAATTTTTTGAACTGCGTAAGGGCCTTTACTTAGCAATGAAGCTGCCTTTATTTAGTCAAAATTTGTTATTGATTAAAAGCTACTAGAAGTAAAACTTACGTTACGTTACAATTAATGCGTTGTACTACAAAATTAAAAATTTCTATGAATTAAGCAATTCATTGGATATAAAATATTATTTAAGTCGATTTGAATATTGTCAGATAATTTTGCAAGTTATTAAATCTATAAACATAGTTTGACGTAACCTTTTTTGGCGTGACGTTACTCAAATTTTCATAAAATTTTTTATTATTCGACCGTGCTCTTCAAAAACGCATGTTTGGTGCTCCCAATTTCACCAAAACGAATTTTTTATTCGGTTCGAAACGAATTGGCAAAATAGATTTGAAAGAGTACCCATTTTAAGGCCTATATGCAGTACGAAATATTTCGCACGGAATAACAAAACTTCATATAAAAAAAATATCCCAAATGAAATATCCCGAATGGGATTTTTTTTTATATGAAGTTTTGCAATTTCGTGCTGCGTAGACCCCTTTATACTGAAATAATTTTTTAAATATTCCTTGATATTCTTAGATTATATTTATGCCAACTTCAAGTTCATATTCATTGACAATTATTTTTAATTAATTTTTTTCTGAGTCAATCCAAAAAATAGCATGCACTACTCAAACCGAACTTTTATATTGTCCATGTCTTGCATTAAAAAATGTTCATGTCTTGCATAAAAAAAAAATCCCCTTATCGTGGATAATTTCCCTCGAAAGGTGTAAAGCTGTGCCAACAATGAGCAAGGGAAATATGAGTTGATGGCGACAGCAAAAAATTCGGATTTGGGAGCACGCAAAAACGAATTCGAATGAAATTGTTAGTTTTGATTTTACGTTTTCCGGATCACGACCGATTAACTTTTTTTTTTAAATTTGAGGCTTAAGGGGTCTACGCAGCACGAAATATTTCGCACGAAAATATCCCAAATGGGAATTTTTTTTTTAAATGAAGTTTCGAGATTCCGCTCGAAATATTTCGTGCTGCGTATAGGCCTTAACGAAAAACATTAATTTTGGTTATAAAATCTTGAACGAGTATATTTCACTTGTTAAAAAAGTAATAATAAATTAATTATAGAAAGAAGATGCTTTTAAAAATAGCTACATTTTTATATAATAAGACAATTTAAAAAACTATTTTATTTAAAAAAAAATATATATAAAAATATATATAAGAGTCTTTTAAAAATAGTTCCAATTTTATATAATACTTTTATATAATAATACAATTTAGAAAATAATTTTATTTAAAAAATATATATGAAAAAAAATATATATAAAAAATATGGTTGGTTATAATATTAATAATCTTGAACGAGTGTATTTCACTTGTTGATAAAGTAATAAAAGATTAATTATTGAAAGAAGATGCTTTTCAAAATAGGTTCATTTCTATATAATATTTTTATATAATAATACAATTTAGAAAATAATTTTATTTTAAAAATATATTTAATATATATTTATTATAAAGTGATTTTATATATTATTTTTATAAATAAAACTAAAGTTATTACAAAAATATTTGAAATTTACTTAGTCAGTGTGGGGTGTACCCAAGAAGAAAATATTTGAGAAAAAGTTTTGATCTGAATCATGTTTTGTCTTGTACTTTTACTTTTCGGGAATAACTTTCAGATTCAACATTTGCAACTCTCAAGTCGAACTTGGCAAAATCGAGGCATAATCCTATTCGCTGCTCTCTACAAGTATTACAAACATTACGCATACGCACCGTTGAGCCAGCTAAGCAATCTCTTTTAAATGTTTAGCAAAATTTGCATTCTCAAAACTTTTGATGGCAATGGCTCTCCAGGCGAAATGCGCATATCTTTCAGATACTTTGTTTTATGGCATCCCTTTATGGTTGCATAAGCGTGCAAAATTAGGCATATCTCTATTTTTTAAAGCTTATAAGTAACGCTCAGACACATATAAACAAACATGTATCTATATACTTGTTTTACATATACATATACATATACATATAAATATTTCACTGCTTTCACTGCAAAAGTTTTTACGGCTTTTGCGTGTGCGTTTTTCTTTTGATACCCTAAACTAAGGGGTATATTAAATATGTGCATAAGATACACAGATATACTATATAGACGCGGATCCAGGATTTGGTCAGGGGGCGCTTTTTCACTTGGAAGCGTATATATATCAGAGCTAGGAAAAAAAATGTCAAGCCAACTTTTGGGAGAGGGTTCCGTACCCAAAAACCCTGCGTAGATACGCCACTGGATATATATATACGTCATAGAGTTTGACTTTTCGTGAAAAGTAGGCTTTGTCTAATACTTTAAAAATTTTTGCTACATTATTGTAAGTCTACAAAATGAGTTTCGAGGAGTATTTATGTGTACCAAATAATTCGCCAGTTAAAAATCAAAGCATGGATCAGATGGAATTTGATTCGGAGTTCGAGGTAGTTGGAAAGCGTAAGCGTACTGCATCTCATGATAAGGAAGCTAAGGAAGATGTTTCACAGACTAAACGACGTCGAAACACTGTAGAATGCTTTTGTATTAATCCCTCGTGGCATAGCACTGGAGATCTGGGTGAGCATATAAACACAGACTGTTGGCTTAAACCAAAACCAAACTATATCGCTTTTTTCTTTGTTAGAAGGAATTCCGGGACACAGCTTAAAATATCTTTCGAAATGAAGTTACATATGATGGGATGCGATGACGATGACGATGACGATGATACTAAACACAGCAACAGTTGTTCAAATTAGTTACCAATTAAAAAATTAAAAAATACTTTACATGAAGCAAATCTCTATAGCCACAAGACAAAACATGATTCAGATCACAACTTTTTTTCAAATATTTTCTTTATTTGCTTCAAGACCGCAAAAGCTTACGTATTATTTGCAACAAAACATAAAATTGTTAAATGTTATTTTGAATTGTACTTAAACTTTAAATGAGTTAAAACAAAATAATATGAATATACTTGCATAAAAGCCCAGAATAAAAACTTTGTCACTGAAAATGTATCCTGTAGGAGGAGAAGTATATTAGGGCAAAAAAATCGAACTTCTATTTTATATTACGCACTCATAGATGAAAGTTTTATTAAATATGGTCATAAACTTTGGCAGTTTTGATCAAAAATTATTAAATATAATACAATATAATATATATTGTCAATATATGAACTCTTTCAACATATACTTCAAAACGCAGCGATAAACTTGTCTTACAATCTGATGGTATAGAGTATCTTAAAGTCAACCTCGCCTTTAATTTAACGTCCTTTTTGCCATTTTTTTTGCGAAATTGCTTTTGCGACGCCATTTGCTATAGAAATGTATGCAGCAGAACGAGAAGGTGACGCATTGTGCAGGTTCGTCTCTCTGAAACACAAAGCACTGGTTCAATTTTGTATGGTAGCTATATGAAATAGTGGACCAATTTTGATCAAACTTCACACAAAAGTGTACACTAATATAATATACATAAAAGTACATAAATATGCGCTAAAAAAAAATTCTTATTTTTAAAATATCGTAATCAAATTTATGTCAGTTGCATTTTCTTTTAGACTAAACATTTGTGTGAACTTTGATCAAAATCGGTGCACTACTTCATATAGCTACCATACAAAAGTTGAACCAGTTTTCTGCGCAGCCAAACTGGCGCACTTCTTTGCGACACCTTAGTAGATTAGTGGTAATTGCTTCGTGGTAAAAATGTGGCGTGCAGCTTTGCACGTCCTTTGGTATAAGGCTATGTGTGTGTGTTTGTAAATGTGTGTTTGTAAGTGTGTGTGTGTGTGTGTGTTTTACAGTTCATTACAATGTTTGTGCATTTTAATGTTTTATCGTTCCTTTGTACTAAATTGTGCCAATTCCTAAGAACGCGTCTTAATTATAAGCTTTTAAAGAGTATGTTAACTTTGTTACAAACAATGCAATATACGAGGGCAGGTTGAAAAGCAGGATATGCGTTCCTCACCTTGCAATTTTCCTTTGAGTATCATCAGTTTTGTTACCACCAAACGTGTTACATTTCACAATTTAGTGAGACGTGGCAGACCCCATAAACAGTATGTATTCTTGATCAGCATCAAGAGCCGAGTCGATATAGCCATATCTGTCTGTCCGTATGAGTAAATGGATCTCAGAGACTATAAGCGCTAAAGAGCTGAAATTTTACAAAATGATGCGCATAATAGTCACGCAGGTGAAGATTTTCGATTTATGTCTATATCTGGCCCACTGCCACCGTAAGAGAATTTCACGGTTTACTTCTTTTTATGTTTTTTTTTGCCGATGTTTTATGAGTTACCAGAGTTAACCAGTACGGAGACGAATCCAACAAACCATAGATCATCAGAATCGGCCCAGCCGTTCTTGAGTTATAAATGGTGTAACTAACATAACTCTCCTTTATATATATCTTATCTTATCTTATCGACATATATATGTCCTTTATTTTGCTAGAAGTTACTGGTAATAAATAAATAATAGCAAAAACATTCAAAGTGAACATAGGGCATCGGCAATCTCTTTCCATCTTCTTCTGTTTCTGGCTAGGGTTTTTACTTGGATCCACGAACTGTGGACCAGATTTATTTCCTGTTTTGTGCACCGAATCCAGGTATTTCTTGGGCGACCACGACTCCGCTGCCCTTGCGGGTTCCAATCTTGGACTGATCGTGCAATGTCACCGGCAGGCCGGCGTAAGACATGACCAATCCATGTGCATTTGCGTCTCCGTATCTCTAGCTGGACTGGGATGGCGTTCGATCGCTATAGGAGGTCCTCATTTGTTATTTGGCTTGGCCAAAATATACGCCAGATTTTTTTTAAACAGCGATTTATGAAAGTCTGCAACTTTCCAAAATGCCGATTTCTTTTCAATTTATCGATAAGTTATTCTTTTCTATGACTGTAAATGAAACTGCTTGTTACACTGCCGACAAGCAGTTTGGACTTATGAAATAGAACACAACTGTATGAACGTAAGTTGCTATTTCAAATCTTTTTTAGAAAAAAAAAAAAGGACTACAGGGAAATGGCAAGAAACGTTTTTCAAAAGAATGACCAACCATGACGTCTTCTAGTTTAACAGAACAGATTGTCAATGGGTTAGGGGTTTTTTTCCAAAACTACCAAAATTAGGGGGTCTGTGACAGACTTAGCTGTTCTAGATACATACTTTTCTGCCTTTAGCCTATTTCTTTGAGAGTCTCTTCTTAGTTTGGAACTAACTGTCTCAAATAAGGTAAAAATGGGGATACCTCTAACAAGCTGGCCAACCCTGACAACATTACCTTAACTGCTGACTGCGACGACGCTGCCAAAAGATGCTGTTGGTCATTTGTAATGAAGCGTGTCATATATGGAATATTACAGCTAATGTTGGGGCCCCACCCTTATAGAGATCAAGCAGCCCATCAATCTGCTGACAGCTGTACAAAACTCTTCCGGTATATCTTCATGTAATATTACTTTACTGGTTTTTTTATTATTATTAATTTTTTGTGTGTCAAAGTGGCGCCGCCTACGGGCAACAAAGCTGAACACCTGAAGCAGCTGGGCTTAAAAAAATGTAAATTTTTATATTTTTTATTTTCGTTTTTTATCTATTCGATAAATACAATAATAAAAAAAGAACAAAATATTTGGGAGGTAAAACAATGCTGACAAGAAATCGCAATGATTTATGTGTATTTTACGGGTTTTTCGTATTAAGTTGTACAAAATTTCAGCGACAGACCCGCATTATACTTAAATAAGCTTAGTATAGCTCTTATATATTAAATATACACATATATATATTGTTTATTTATATCTCTGCTTGTGTGTGAGCTAAAAAATAATTGTGGTATAATTTATTGTCGACTATTAGTGACATGTTGACCATCAGCTGTGTCATTTAACCCGAAACCAATCCAAATGAGCCAAAAAAACACAACCACAACAACAACTATCTAACTATGTATCAGCAGCAATGTGTTAATCTCTTCAAGACATTAGTTTTCAATTTTCTGCACCTTTTGATTAGAGCTTTCGAAGTTCGAATAGTCATATGAATCCGGAAGAGAGCCAAATGGCCAGAAGACAACAAAAATAAAATCCAGTAGTCCGCAGTCATAAGATCAGTTGAAATATTGATAATAAGTCGTCGCCGTAACAAAACATAGAAGCAAAACAAAACAACCAAGAGGATGGCAACTCTGGCATGACGACTAGAAGATACTCTTTAGGAATGAACTTTATTGGCGGATTCTTATGAAAAAAGATTTCTACGAAAAACCTTAAAATATTATTTACTTTATTGTTGTGCTTTAATGAATTTTAGAAATCGATATCTTTATTCGATAACGGCATAACAACTCTACTTTCCCAAATAATACAAATTATTCAAAAACGTTTTTTTTTTTTTTTTTGCAAAATAAAAAAATAGTTCTTATCGTTTTACGAACACATTTCCAGAACACACTTTTGCGATTAATAAGTAAATTCCATTTTAAATCGTTTTTTTTTAACGATTTTTTCCCCAGTAAGAGAACATGCTTGATATATGTGTCAATCGAATATTCAATATTTATCATAAATACAAATTCCTGACTAGTCAACAGTTTTCTGTAGCAGCAATGATTGTTACAAAATTTATGAATAGTTCGAATATTGTTTGAATAAAAAATCTAAAGACAACTCTATCGCAAATAATAAGATTATTATACTCATCAATCGAATATTCGATATTTATCACAAATGCAAACATTATGCAAAGTAACTGATAAAAGATATTTTTGCAAATAATCGGTAAAAAATGTTTTATGCTTGCGATATTTTAAATATATTTAATAGAAGAAAATGCCTGATTATATATTCATCAAACGATTATTCGATATTCATCACAAATACAAATATTTGTATATATATTTTTGTTATTTACTCAACAGCTTTCAGTTGCAACAACGAATTTTGCAAATATTGCCTAATATTTAATATAATTAATAATATTAATATATATATATTTTTCTTCAAAACAATTTTTAAAATTTCGACAATTTTTTTTAGATCTTAAACTACAAGATATTTTTTTTTAAAGTTTCTTGTTTTAATGTTAAAAAAGATTTATAAAAATTTCAAAAAATTAAAAAATTTAATAATTCAATAATTTATTTTTACATTTCAAAACAAATTTTAAAATATCAAACATTTTTTTTTAGAATTTAAAAAAAAATATGTATTTATTTGTTACAACTCAAAAGCTTTGTTTTCAAGTTTTATATAATTTATAAAAATTTTGAAAATTAAATAATTTCAGGAATTATTTAATGCGCCTTTCCAAACCAATTTTAAAATTCAAAAATTGTTTTTTTTTTGATAAAATGTGTTTCTACTACCTACAGAAAGCAGCTTCATCAAATTATAACAATTGTTTTTAAAATTACATAAAAAAAAACTTTAACTTAATTGTTACACCTTAACTATAACACAATATTTTCTTAAAAAATTATTGTTGAATAGTCTAATAAAATGTATAAAAATTTCACAAAATAAATAAATAAGTAAGCTTTTACTTGCAAAATTATTAAAATAAAAATTCCGAATTTTTTTTTAAATATTTTTTTATTCACATTTAAAAACAATTTTTAAAATTTCTACAATTCAATTTTTTTAATTCAAACCCATTTATTTATTTGTTACACTTTAACTATAAGAAAGATTTTTTTTTTTTAAATTTTAATTAAATTTAAAAATTAAAAAAAAAAAAATAAAATAAAAGACTTTTTGACTCTTGCTTGAAAAATTATAAAAATATAAATTCCGAATTTTTTTTAAATATTTTTTTATTCACATTTAAAAACAATTTTTAAAATTTCTACAATTCAATTTTTTTAATTCAAACCCATTTATTTATTTGTTACACTTTAACTATAAGAAAGATTTTTTTTTTTTAAATTTTAATTAAATTTAAAAATTAAAAAAAAAAAAATAAAATAAAAGACTTTTTGACTTTTGCTTGAAAAATTATGAAAAAAAAAAAATCCAAATTTTTTTAAATATATTTTTACATTTGAAAAGAATTTTTTTTTACTAAAAGTTGTGCTATAAAATGATCGAAGGCCTTATTTTATTCTTGTTTCAACGATATAAGATTTGTTTAACACTATAAGATCGGTTAAGTTCTTTTTGGGATTTACTACGCTAAAATATCGCTTTTACTCGCAATTGGACTTCCCACGAACATCATTATTGTTATATTTCTCTTAAATATCTTCTAAGCTTAATACTTCGTCCTTGTTTGTCTAAGTCTAAGCACCTGCATTCTTACCAGCTCTCAATTTTAGGCACAATTAATTTTTCAAATAGGATATCTACCTCATCATCGTCGTCATCATTTACTTTTTTCTCTTCAGTGTTGTCGCCAGATGGCGCCAGCAAGTTGTTGTTCTGTTCACAATAATATAAATAATATTCTAACGTAATTTAAGTTTATACACTCAGAAAAAAGAGCCTATCATCATCCAAGTTCAAAATTGCTTAAAACCAAATTTGCTTCTCTTTAGAATTATTAATAGTTTTTTTCATGAAAAAAAAAACATTTATTTTCTATGTAACGAATTCTCTAAAGAACGCAGCAATATATAGCTTGAGTGTATTTCGTATAAAAAGCGCAGCAAACAGGACGCGAAGCCCCCTAGTTACAAAGGCAATTTTTTTGCAGAAACTAGCTATACCCCTTGTACATAAAAAATACTGCATGATCAAGAGGTATGACAAGAATGTTGACTAACAAATTGGTTGCCTCTGCTAATACCCTACATTGACAGCAAAAAAAAAAAAAACCTGCTAGGTTCTTTAAAGAAAAAAAATTATTGAAAATTGATAAATTTGACAACAAACAAAAAAAACTAATTCCAAAATAGCTTGACAAATTTTTTTGGTACGCACATAAACAGCTAGCAAAACAATTGACACGGTGATCTGTCAAAATTTCGGCAGCTTGGCATTGTTAATGGTGTTGATGTTGGTTGTACGCTGCGTATACGTAATCGTAATCCCAAGGTATTTCGTCTTTTTTCACTTTATTTTTTTTCTTTTTGCTGGCGTCGTGTGTGTTCCAACTGTGTCCAAGTCCAAGTCTGGTCAAATCTGGGCTTGGCTAGGCCAAACTGCAAGTTGTTTCAACTTATTTTGTTGACAATTTATAGCTAACCAGGCTCAATTGAGCGGGAATCGGTGTTGCGGGTACAGTTTGTCACTTAATAATAAAATTAATTAAAATAATAAGTTGTCATCGGAATTCCAACAACATATTCAGGTTTCTTGCTAACCTTAAGAAACACTGCTTATAAAAAAATTTTGCGATTTAAAATCGCAGTTCCAACTAATTGGTGAAAATTTTGGAACAAGTCTATGTTGTTCCGCAGAACTTGGTTGGAATTCATTTAAAATCGATTCTTGTTAAGCTTGCCATAAAGCAGCACTGGTAAATATTTATTTAAAGCAGTTTTCTTGACTACTTTTCTTCGAGATTTTCAAAAATTTCCTTTTTGTCTGTAGTACAGTGCTTCACGATGCCAATCTTTGTAAAAAATTCTTTGCCAGAAATATTTTTGTTTAAAAGCTTTAAAAACTTGCTTCAAAGGTTCACATAAAAAATATTTATTGGGAAATTCTCTCCCCTGCTGAGCTGAAAACTCAGCGCATATTTGACAGAGAGCCTTCTGTCTCTAAAACGATTGTATGTCTCTCAAAGAGCATCAAGGTTCTAAGGTTATTCATTTTTGTGAAAAAATATTCAAAGGCATAAGCGAGAGGATTCTCTCTTCTAAAAGATATACTTAACTTCTAGATTTATGCAATATCTAGTAATAATTTTTAATATTTTTGGACATTTCCACAGCAAATTTCGCCATGTATAAAAAATTTCAAGTTGAATAAAAATATATTTCACTTTTTATTATGTCTAAAATGAACTGGCTCATGAACCACCGCAGCCGTCTTCCTCTCCGATGCAAAAGAGCCTTATATAAAATGGTAGTGGTTCCAACCTGGAGATACGCTATCCAGATCTGGGGTATGGCGGCTCGCTCGAGTCGCTCACGTATTCAGACACTCCAGAACAGGGCCTTACGCCTTATTACTGGGTGTGAATGGTATGTAAGGAATTCGACCTTGCACCACGACCTCAGACTGGAGACCGTCGAACTCCAGATAAATAAGCACACAAGCCGCTACAACGAAAGGCTAAAAAGACATCGTAATAGGCTGGCAAAAGGGCTCCCAAATGAAAATCCTATAAAAAGGCTTAAAAAAAGAAGTTTTAAAAATCTGCTCCAACAAGCGCCGAACTGAAAGAAAACGAAAAGAAGACCGACAGAAAAGCGGACCAAATGATAAAAATTTATTAAATTAAAGCGTTTAAAGCTTTTCTCACAAGTTAATTTGAAAGATGGAGCGAAGTCCGCATACAAAGCTAAAAGTTCATATTTTGATCAGACTTGCTCTTAAGCTTATTTTATAAATTATTATAAAATTATATTGTAAAATATATTAATTTATAACTAATATGTTATGTTATGTTTTATATGAGTTAATAGCAATAAAAAAAAAATAAAAAAATTTTTAATGAAAATTCAAGTAATTTCGCTTCCTGTAACGTCACGCCAAATACGAAGGCAAATAAAAATGAACGAGCAATTTTTATTTTGATTTATTAATTTGTAAAATACTAAACAAAGCTTGAAACCCAAATTTCTGAGTTTGTTATCTAAAGTGAAAAATCTACTTCCATTTATTGTAACGTAACGCCATGCTTATTTTTTCGTGTAATTTTTAAACGCTAAGAGCAATTGTTGTTACTTTTTTTTGCTAAATATATTGCTTAGCAATCACGGCAATATAAAAAAAACTATTTAAAAATGGGTTTTACAAACATAACGTCACGCCAAATGTATATAACAAGAATTTTCTTTAATCCCTCACTTATATTGCATTTGTTTAATGTATTTTTCACACAAAACGTAGGCATAAAAAAAACGTAAAAAAAATATTGTTACGTAAGTTGAAGCGTTTCCGAAGTCACGTAATACTTTTTTTTTTTGTTAAGTGTTGATTAAATCTATTCTAACAACAAAAAATAATTTTTAAGCGCACAAACTAAAATTAAGAAATAAAAAACTGCATATTTTTTTTCTAGAGATAAATAAAAAAATTATCATAATATTTTTATTAAAGTTAACGAATGCTAATGAGAAAGAAAATAGCTACACTGAGAAAAAAAAAGTCACGAATTTAGCGCTCAAAAGCGAGGGTTAATGCCCCTAAAACGAGAATTTACGATATCAAAAGTACGCCAAGAGCGATTTTTGCTATTATTCAGAGTTCAATTTTTATTTCAAGATCGTGTTTTTTCGCCTACAAATTTTTAATTTGAGAAGGTTTAGAATAATTTTATGAAGAAGTGCTCTAAAAGAACATTTCGTATGCTTTGTAAGAATGCTTGGACTTAATGCTGAGATTAAGTATTTTTTAGCTACTTAAAGGAAATTATTGTACGAAAATTTTTTTTAAGTTCGAGAGTGAAAAATCTTGTTTTGAGCGAATTCGAACTTAAACTACGATCGACTGTGATTTTTCTGTTTGTGGGTAGGTCTAATTATTTCAGAATTTTATTTGTTAGTATAAAGATAAGTATAAATCGTATTATAATAATAATATCGTATAAATGAGTTCATGGTTTGAACTAGAACTTGCTTGCAACTAGCTTTTTTTTTTGGAAGGTTTTTTAAGGCTTTACCTATTTTACTTATATTAATAAAGAATGTTATTTCAAAAAATTTAATTTTGAATGTTGCAGCTAATTTCGAACTGATTCCTGAAAAAAAAAAATATAAAAAATATTTAGCGCCGTCCAATTTATTTTCCTCTTGCATTAAATTTTGAAACTTGGCGTGATTTAAATTTTTTCTAGCGCCCTCTCGCGGACAATTTTTGTATGGCTTTAGCGACAGAAACTTATATGAAAAAAGAGATCGAAATTTAAGTTTAAGCGAGCAAGAGGCAGAGCCCCTTAAATATTTTACAATACAATAAATACATTGTACTAATTTTTGCTTTGCTTTCATAACGAAACATTAAAGTTAAGAATTTTAAACATATGTAGTTAAAAATTTGCATTTACAAATGTTGCACGTTATTTGGCACATTTCAAAATTGTAACTAATCATATGCCACAAAGTCATTGTACATTGTAAATTTAATTTTTTATGATGTTAAATTTATTGCGATTCCAACAAGGCGACCAACTGACCGACTGACGCACAGACAGACCTATAAAATATGAACAGATGCAGAGATGGATGCAGAGACTGTTGGAAGAACAGGGCGTATGAGTAACAAACAAAAGCTATTAAACAGAAATATGTGCAAGCGATTAAGTTGAGCAGTAACGACTTTGCGATGCACTGCAACTTAATAGAATAACTTTATAGGCACAAATATTCATTATATTCATTTTTGAGAAAAATAATACTAATTTCATTTTAGATTTTAGAAAATTATATAGAATATACTAATTAAAAAAAAAAAAAAAAAAAAATAGTCAGTTATATACATGGATTGCAACAATCCAGATATAATTATAATTAAATAATTTTTTTGAATGAATATCGTGAGTTTTCAGAGTTTTGAGGCAGAGTATTTTTTTTGGAATTTTGAAAATTTTTTAAATCTAATCAAAGTCAAAAATTTTTTTTTTTAATTTAAAATTTCATAAATTTTTTTAAGTTTAATTGAATTTGATGCTAGTTGGTGTATTTGAAGTGCCTCTGACGTCTACTACTCTATGTTACATACCTTTGCACACACCCAGCATACCCCTTACCCTAAGTCTTAAGGTACAATTATAGTCGCTAATTTGTTGATTACAGCGCGCAGGCGACAGGGCAGTGGCATCTATAAGGCGCATCAAAGACGACCCACAAATGTTCTGTTTGTTTCTTTTTTCTTTTTTTTTTGTATTTTTTAATGTATTTTTATTTTAATTGTTTTTGTTATTTAGCAGCAGCAATGATTAATTTTTTTATTTGCATACATATGCAAAATGGGCAATTGCTATTGAAATTACTTGCTATAAATATGCAAATCGCTCTATGAGTGTATATGTGTATATATATATATATGCATATGTACATATTTATTTACATAACACGTTTTTGCATTTCATTAAAGCAAAATTTTAGTGTTGAATGCTATTTGGCCAGCAGTAGCAAAAAATTGACGACGCACAGTGGTTGAAATTAGTCAAATATGTGGCATAAATTAGTGACTATTAAACTATTATTATTAGAGGCATTAAATAAAAAAAAAAAAATGGGCAAAAAATTGTTTATACTTAATCCGATTTATTTTTTAAGCAATTACTTCTTTGCACGATGAATATTACTGTACTGTTTTCTTTTTTTTTTTCGTTAACTTTATTTTCTTCGCATCTTCTTTTTTTCTTTTTTTCAATTTACTTCTCTGTTTGTTTACTTTTTGATTCCACTTGCTGCTGTTCGCTTTTAACTTTCTAGCGTGCCTTAATGAAAAAAGAAAAATAATAAAAAAATAATTAAATTTGGTTCAAAAGTTTAAAAAAAAAATATTCAAATTTTTTTTTATAATTCAAAGTTTTCTGCATTAAAAAAAAATTGTTCAAACATTTATATTACTTATAATACAAATGCTGACAAAGACGTCGAAAAAATTTGTATTTTTGCATTACAGAGAGAAATTAAAAAAAAAATTAATTAAATTTAAAAAAAAATTATTTTGTTCTTTCATATTTACGGTGCGTATTTTTATTGTTCGTTTGCGCTAAACATCGAACTTCTTTTTTCGTGGTCAACAATCCTTATACTCTGTGGTCTAAGGATCTTAATAAACAGTAATATTATATAAAAAAAATTTAAGGCTGCAAAAATTATTACGATTAGATACTATAGGCAAATATGCATAAATTTTGTACCCCTTAGCCAGCAAATTGGTATGTAGACCCACATTTCGTTGATGATAAAGGCCCAACTTCATATAAAAAAAAATATCCCAAAAAAAGGAATTTTTTTTTTTTATATGAAGTTTTGACGTTTGGTGTGGAATTTTTGCGTGCTGCGTATGGCCCTTAAGGCTTAATGGTGGCATACCGTATTTTTATAAATCAATAATATTGGACCAAATCCATGGTTCTTCACGGTCAAAAATTTCCGAGCCAAACCAATAGTTCAAAAATTTCCCTTTAAACATTTCTTCAATTCAAAAAAATCCCATTTGGGACTTTTGTTTTTATATGAAGTTTTGTCATTCCGTGCGTAATATTTCGAACTGCGTATAGGCCTTTACTTTTAAAAAAAGTCTTCGAAATTGCTATTAAAAGTTGTCTTTTATGAGAAGTTGCAGCACAATTAATACTTATATAACACTTTATACAGTAAAAAAAAAAAAACCTTTATCCTGAACTGAAAACCCTGGATTTATTTCCAAATTAAATTTTTTACTTTTTGTATGCTACGTTTGATATCTAACAACTATTAATAAAGAGCCCAACTAAGGAATATCTATAGCTTTAATGGAACACTGGTAATAGAGTGCGGCCAAATATTTTGAAAATTTTAAGTAACATTTCGACCACTGTGCATCATTGCCGACAATTTCTAATAAATGAGTCTCCATCTGTTTTTATCGATTTTCGCAAAGGAAAATTTCGGAAATTCATTGCCAATGTCCTATTAACAGTGTTGGATTCGGATTCTCTTCTTCTTCAAGTGCGTTTTATCAATTTTAAGCGTAAGTATTAAGTCGCTAGAATAGAGCTGGACTCCATTGGCTTCTATCTAGAGAGCAGCCTTCCGTTATGTTTATATACATGCATTTAAACATTTCTTCGTTTTCAGATTTTGCTATGTAATTCGATATTACGAAATTCTCTCTATGTTTACCGTCTCTATAAAGTTAGACGTTGAAGCTTTTCTTGCTCATCATTGCACAGGAAATGGAAAGATACCATGTTATGATTGTACTGGGGTAATCTTCGATATTAGCCGCTCTCTTTCGCATCTCCTTAGTTTCCCCGAACTCATTCACTTTGTTCTAGTTGGAATCAATGGAAGTCTTTCCTATACCTACTGTATTCAGTAAAAAAAATGCCTAAGTTAGAAATTAGTTTTCTCTCCCTTGTACCCTTTTCCTGCCTTAATCACATGTGTATACCGTTTTTCTTAAGTGAACAAATTGCATCTGGCTTCCAATATTGCCACAGATCTTTCCCAGATATTTCTAAAATTTTCCACCAGCAGCCATTGCTGTAGCTCTCGCTCACCACAACTAGTATGCTAAAGAGGGGGAAAGCTCTCAAAGCTGAAAAGTGTTACCTCTTGGGGGACAGCTAGCTTCTTATCGATGATTTAAACTATAATGCGTCACTGTTGTTCAGCGAGAAACAAGGAGTCCGAAATTTCTGCCGCCATTTTGGATACAACAAACCAGCTGTTTTATTAAGTAGCTTATGCCGTCTAGCAGAAAATCTGGCAAAATTCTGCGTTTCCTATGACCCCATCATTCTCGTATTTGATTTTCAAAATCGGACTGACCGTGCTTTCTACTTACCTATAGCTGAATGCCGGGTATGAGCCGCCTAGTCCAATTACCATTGGAGCTAACCTCCCAGCTAGCGCCCTGCCCACAGTGCAACATTGCGCTATTTGGTGTCTGCGGTTCATTGCGACGAACTTTTAGGGCCAACAGGTCCCATGGGGGGGGGTCATTCCGGTGTTGACCAACTCTGCATCCTGTGATACTGGGCTGCACTTGCACTTAAGTGTGCATGTGTGTGTGTGTGTGTGTGTATACACTATGCTGCTGGCAACATTGTGTCCGCTTTGCAGGCATTCGACCAGGCGCACAGCAAACAGCAGCAGCAAGCAGCACAGTTTGGAGACTGCTTTTTCTTTTATCAGTACCCAGAGGGCCGCGCGCTGCTTGTGCAGTTTGCCTCAAAAATTTGCGCTGCTTACATTTTGGCACGCTTCTTTGTGTGTTTGTTTGCCTTTTGTCAGCGACAGCAACAACAAAAGCAACACAACGATAGCAAAAACAATTTCTAAATGCGCTGCTTGTTGTTGCTGTTTTTGTTGTTCCTATTGCTGCTTTAATGCTCATTTTATTCCTTCATAAATTCGCTATTAGATGCCGACAAAAACAAAAAAAAAAAAAGAAAACAACAACAAAAACAACGCAGCACAGTGCGCAGAGTGTGGGTCAGAGCGAGGCAGTGCGAGGTGCTGTGCGCGGCGTCACATAGAACATTTTTTTTCTGTGTGTCGGTCGGTAGGTCGGTCGGTCGGTTGTTGTTGTTGTTGGCGGCCAGCTCGCCAACGCCGTGGGACTGGCCAATCGTATGCTTAATGTCGTGATCAGCAACGTATGGCAGCAAGGCGATGATGTGAGCGCAACGCTAAAAATAGAATTAACATTCACTTAGCTTTTGCGCGTTCGCACGGCATTCGGCTCGGCTGCCGAAGTAGTTTAGCGAAGTAAACGAAAGCATACACGAAGCACACACTTATGGCACAGTTAGTTTTCGCTTTTTGTCGTGCGTCCCGCCGCACAGCTTGCACACACACTATGCCTATGCTGCGTTCCATTTCCGTCGTTTTGACGGTCGGTTTGACGCTTAGTGAGTGGGACAAAATGGCTTTTGGTGAAACGGTGGAATGTGCCTATACATGTGCGTGTGTGTGTGTGTGTGCAACGCACGTAACGAAACAGTTTTGTTGTTATTATTGCCATTGCCTTTGCCTTTGCCTTTGCTTATTGACTGAGTCCGAGTTTCCCTCTACACTCCATTCCCTCACCCATACACTGCACTCTAACAACTAGAATCTAGCTGTTGTCGCTTTCTGCACGCCGCTTCCCGCCAGCAGCACCAACACATGACTTTTGTTATTGTTTTTGTGTTTGTTGCCGGCTCGACGCGTTCGTTCGCTTTGCATGCCGGTTCCGAAATGTATACGCCGCGTTGTCGTCGCCAACCCTCTGCCCATTTACTTATTTATTTATTTATTTATGTGTAAATGTGCGCGCACACACACACACACACACACACACACGCAAATGCGAGTAGTTGCTCTCTTCTTTTGCGCTTCGCCAAGAGAAATAAATCAGAAAATTGTGATTGATTGCTGAGCGTAAGCGACGTCGGCTGCGGCGCAGCAGCAGCAGATAGAAGTCTAACTAACCACAAGTAGCTTAGATACATTAGCAGCCTACAGTCTTCCGTAAAACTATTTTGATAATAAATTTTTAACAGATTTTATATTTTTAAGCCAAACATTCTTTTTTCAATTTTGGAATAAAAGGATTAATTTTTTATATCCGAGTGCATATAACCTCAAGTTATGTTTGTATTATATATTATAATAATACCAAAAAGGGTGCGTTTTTAGATTTATTAATTTGAATTGTTAATTTTATTTCTAGATCGCCCATCTGGGGCTATAAGAGAGTGTTAAGAAATGCTCATCTGGGACTATACATGTGACAAAAAATGTATATATTAACCAGGGCACGGTATAATTTATATTTTATTTAATAAACAAAACGTAAACATTCATTTAAATTTAAGAAATTAGTTCAGACATGTTGCACAATTTTAGTGAAAATAAAATTTTTAAAGTCACGACTAAAAAAACAAATTAATATATTTTCATAAAAAAAATTTCTCTAAAAAGTAATTCGATTTTAAATAAAAAAGCTTAAGTGTTAATGTTGCAAAACTTATTTTATACTTCAAAAAAAGTTCAAACAATTCACTCGCTCAAATTTTGAATAAATCTATAAAGCTAACGTTAAAAAACACAAAAAAAAAATTTTGCTTTGTGCTTGAAAAAAATTTAAAAATATGATTTTCTTTTTAAGTTACCCATATAATCACCCATAGGCAAGCTCCTCCGAAAAACTTCCTTTTGCTAGTCTGTTCGTATAAATGATAAGTCATCAAAATAGTTAAGACGACTTTTGTGATCTTAAAAATAAATTTATAATTTTTGAGAATATCACCCCTAGTGGCTTTTGACATTTTAAAATTAGAATGCTAAAATTTGACACCAACTATTTTCGGATCGTCATCAATAAATTTGTTCAAATTCACCAAAAAATGGTGAAATTTCTATTTTTACCTGCTTCACCAACCAACTTTATATTTATTGGTAAATAAAACCAGTATAAATATAAAAAAAAGATTAGGCTAATCCTGTTTAAAAAAAAGTTGGTATTCCCGCCATCGGACTTAAAGTGCTAGATCTGATCTGCCAGCCTCCAGCAATAACTTTGTCAAGATACTTTTACCCACGACTGTACGATCAAGTTTACTCTTTGAGCTTTGTAACATTTGTCACGTCGTCGTTGCCTTGGAAAGACTGCGTCCACCGCTGCAACCGTTGCTCTTCACATTTTACTGATAACAACGAGTGATAACAGCTCGACAAGAATTGTTGTTGTTGTATGTCATTTGTTATTGTTGTTGTTGTTGTTGTTGCTTTTGTTGTTTATGCAATAATTAAGTGGTTTTATGCCCTACACGATCATTGTCGCTTTATCGTTAATTTATACATGGACGATAATAAGTGAAACGGACCAATTCTTAAATCGATCTCATCTTTTTGTGCAAGATATATTGTTTTCCAAGTCAAGCGCCAAGCGCATTTTACCAGAGGAAATGACCTTCCTGAAAGGTACCTAAGAGATCTCAATGTATTTTTATCGGCCAATTGATGGTTGACTGTAGACAACAGATGAGGATCTAGGATTTGGCCTTGGAAGGGGGTTTTCACTTCGTAGTGTATATATATCAGAGCTCGCAAAAAACTTTCAGCCCATTTTTTCAACTTTTTTTTTGAGTGGGGGGGGGAGGGGTCCGGACCCGAACTCTCCCGTGAATCCGCTACTGGTAGACAAATTAGTATGAGATTTAAGAAACTTACAAAAACATAATCTTATTTCAACCTTTCAAGTTTGAAAATAAAAAAAATATTTAAAAATTAAAAAAAAAAAAAACACTAAAAAAATTATTCAAATAAAAAAACAATTATTAATTATTTATTTATTTTTTTATATATTTATTTATTGGCAATCAGCCGATAAGTACATAAGGTTATAATCCAATAATGAAAGTAGAATTAAATCGCTATACACTTACATTTTTTTTTTTTAAGATTTCAAAGTCACACAAATATTGGCATTTCCAAAATGTCGAACGTGACTGGCTCAAAAAGTGTATTTGAATCAAAAAGTGACTTATTAAATAAAAGTGTACCTTATTATGCAAATATCGATAGCTCGATAAATAATCGAAAATATCAAAAACATTTAACGAGTAAAAAGATTTAACGAGCTAGCATCTCCATCAGGTGACTGATTGGCAGGTAGGACTTAGGGTCGCTCTCCTCTTTGCCGTGTTTGTCGATCAAGATGCATCCTCCAATTCCAAACGTAGGTAGACTTTTTATTAATTTTTAGCACCAGTATTAAGGAACTTGAAGATTCAATTAATAAAATTTTGTATCAACTTTAGATGCATAACTCAAAGATACAAATAGATAATTACATACTTTTCAAAAAAATATTTGGGGCACATTACAGAAGAAAATGGTCTTCAACAATGTTCTAAGAAAATATAAATTATTAGAGAAATAAAAATTCCAAAATTAGAGAAATAAAAACATTTTGACGATTACAGATTACAATAGAAAATTTGTAAAGAACTAAATAGATATATAAAAATAATATTAATAAAATTTAGAAAATACTTCGAAAATTTACGAATTTTTGCAATGATGGCTCGAAATTCATTTTAGAGCTATGGATTCTTTGGCAAAGTTTCTTGGAAAGATCCTTAGAACCAAAATCTCGATGCGGCTTTGTAGATTTTTTCGGCCCTCTACAATTTGAACCGCCCTAATGTATGTACATTATTTTTTTATAATTAATATAATATAATTTTTTTATTCAAACACTTTATTCCTCTTTCATACACATACATGCATCAAGTTTTTTTTTCGGATGCAGCCATAGCGGCAGCGACGCCAGCAGCGACGTCAGCTTAACCGGCTGCGCATGCCGTTTGATCCCTGTTCACAAAAAAAATCAACAACAATAAATTTTCAAGGTCATGACGCAGCGTTGCTTGCATTTCAAATTTTGTGCAGCATTTGAATGTTCCATTGCCAAAATGTTTTGCCGGTGCGTAAAACGCTGCGAATGGAACACATGGAAGCCAGAAATGTATCTTTGTATCTGAATGTTTTAGCTATTGCTGCGTTTGGATTTAAAAAAATAGTGAGTTTTGTGTTCGAAGCGCTTTTTAACTAATCAATATCAAAAATTTATACGATTAATTATATATTGTACTTTTATTTATTTATTATTTAAGAAGCGAATGACAATATTTAATTCTTCGTTTTTTCTCCATAAATATGTTCAAAGTTTTGGAAAGCTTTTGCCTAAATTACGTTAAACAATTGCAGCACTCTAATCAAAAATTAGTTTAAGCTATTATCATTTAGCTCATAACTTTTTTATATACTCAAGGAAAAATATTCAAGAATCAGAATAAAATCAAACCTTTGTTGCCTTCGTTTGTTTTCAACGAAAGTCTTAAATAATTTAAACAAACAAAAAATTGATTCGCAGCCCAAAAAAAAAATTCTTGTTGTTACCAACACTACTTTTTTCTTTTTTTTTTTCAGGTGCAGTGACAGTTCCAAAGCAATTACCAAAAACACGCAACCATTTTTCCCATTAATGTATGTATTATATTAACTTTGCGCTTATTCTATTACACTTGTTTAAGTGACATCTTCCCAATATAGTATGCTCAAATAAAAAGAAATCACAAAACTTTATTTGGTTAACAAAAGAACAGCTGTTTGAATATGAATTCGGAACATTACTTCCGTAACATCAATAAATAGTGTAAAAAGGGTATTAACAACTCAGTAATTTGAATTTTACATTATTTTATGCCCAGCTCGGCTCAGCTGAGCATTGTCTCAGACTTGTTGACAGCGTGTGATTCCAAGTACTAATGAGAAACTAGTTAAAATAATGAGTACCCGTACAAATACAACAAAACAATATAAGAAAAGGCTAAAATCACATTAATTTGGCAATGGTTTTAATGAATTTTCCGGCACTTGAACATGCAAATGCCAGCGAACAAAACAAAACACATAGACAAACAATTTTTAAATAACTCCAGCCTTATGCTATGTTTACACCGGCCCGCACTGTGACATTTGTCGTTTTGTGACATCACAAGTTAGTGCTGAAGAAAACATCGATGATCGAAGCTTAAAGTCTCTATATATCGATGTTGGCCAACAGAGATGTTTCTCCAGCACTTCTGCACTCATCAAATGGGTGTTTAGTAGTGCTGGAGAAACATCTCTGTTGGCCAACAGCGATATATAGAGATTTTAAACTTCGATCATTGATGTTTTCTCCAGCACCACCACAAGTAATTCTTAATATTATGTGTGCAAACTTGTAGCAAGAGTTGCTACTACTAGCAAAAAGTAACTTGAACTTGAAATTAAATTTAAATATTTTTCTAAGAAAATTTTGCATTTTTTTTTAATTTTTTAATTTTTATGATTTTTTCCATATTTTCCCCAACATAGTTTCAAACAAGGCATTTACCCTCAAAAACTGTCTAAAAGTTACAGCCATTTAGTAAATATAAATTATATTTTTTTGAAGTAATCGTAATTTATTATTCTATTTCAATTTAAAAATGTTTATGAATTGCTAGTATACTTAAGATTAAAAGTTTAAGTAGAAATGCAAATATCAAAGGCTATATATGAACTGAGCCGATTAGCATAGGTTAGGTTAGGTTAGAAAATAAAATTAAGATAATACGGCTGGAGTGGCTGTGTCAGATTATTGATTGTGTGGGTTGTTGTTGCATGTTGCATGAAATAATCTTATGTGAAAATTTTTTTAATTTTCGCCTAAATTTAAAATAAATTTTAATATTTTATTTTTTGTTAGTTTCTTGCTCATTTTGCTACATCCGCCCAGACCTAAGCAAATACATTTTATTTTTTATATACATAGATGTAACCATGAGTATTTATTAATAAATAGCTAAGGTATAAAAATTATAATGTATAACTTTTCGGTTGATAAGATGCTTTAATTTATAGATTTTTGTCTAAGCTTAAGCGTTTAACTCACATAAAGCCATGGGGCAGTAGCTTAACCCAAGCGCTTTTAGAATCAGGACATGCCGCTTACAGTGTCAGGCATTAGAATTTATTTTTGAATCAATCGTGACTTACGAATATTCGTATTATTCAGTTTTATATTTGGTAAATTGTGAGTCAGTGTAAACTCAGCATTATGCGCCACTGTTCCAAACAAACGGCTGCCCAAAATATTCAACCTTGGCCCTGCAATAGCAAAACATTTTTTATTTTATCTTATTTTCGATTTCATTTTCACGCCATTCCGCGCCCCACGGCAATACAGTTATTAGAGCGCGGGGGTGTTAGAGAGAGAGAGAGAGAGAGGGCGAGAGACAGTGGCGTAGATGCGCCTTAAGCTTTGCCGCCAGCAGCGTCGCTTAAGTCGCTGGCGACGCCTCTGCTCATGTTTGCCGCCCGCTTGTTTTGTTTGTCTGTTTGTTTGTTTGTTTGCCCCAGCGGCGGCTAGGGGCAGCGGCAGCGTTGACTCGTTTCCCACACGTTCCATGCAGGGCAGCCACAGTTGCTACGCTCCCGCTCGCAGTCGCTCATTCGCTCATTAGTCAGACAGTCGGACTGTCGCCGCTGCCGTCGCATTTTTAGTGCTTTTCGTGCACTAGACTTGAACGCAACGTCGCTGCGACGGACCGCCCGACGACACAACAACGACCGAGCGTCAAACAACGAAGTTCATATTAGATTTTATAGTGTTGGTTTTTTTTTTTGTTGTTTTTTTTTTGCTTTTTGTTTTGTTGTTGCTTCTTGTGTTGTTTGCGACTTGAGCTTAGAACACAAACAACAACAACAACAAAAAGAAGTGTAGAAAAAGAAAAAAAAAAAAGGAACGCACGAAACGGCCGCGCCTTCGCCAGCCCAGCGTCGTACATTTCATTTTGTTTCGCTCGTCTTTCGTCGTTCGTCGTGTTCTATTCTGTTCTTTCGGCTTTCGGCTTTCGCGTGTGCTCTAATGCGCCGCTAGTCAGACTTGTGACAGCGCTGTTGCTGCCGCTGTCGCTGTCAGCGTCGCAGCTAGCGCCACAGCCAACTGACTTATTGGCTTTAAGCGAATTTGAAATTCGCTCGAACTTTTATTCAACGTGTTGGTTTCGTCGCGTGAGCAACTCTTGAAACTGAAAAACTGCAAACAGCAAAAAAACGCAAAGAATTGTATTGAAATTTTCTACATACACACGCACACACACACACACTTGCATACAAATAAACAAACAAATTCACATCCCGTGCTGCGTTTTGTTATTAAAAAATATTTTTTTGTGTTTCAAACAATTTTTACGAATTTGTTTTACAAAAAGGCGCGCGCGCGGCTAGTGCCACAGCTTCCATATAACAACAACAAAAAAAAAAAGTTGCACAAAATACGTCTATTTGCAACTGTTTTATCTTGTTTTTTTTAAGTGTTTACAAAAGTGCTACCAATATGCCTTACAACAGCGTCACGCTTTAGTGTCACAAGTGCAACTTACAACAAAAGTCCTGAAGGACCGACCATATATATTTACACAATATTCTAAAGAGTTCAAAAAAAGCTGAACAGGTGTTCAAAATTGTTCTAGTGTTGGTAAACGTGCAGACAGACAATCAGCAGTGCGACACAGCAACAGTGTTTCAAACTGGTGAGTGAGTTGTTTTAAGTAAACTCAATTTTTATTTTTATTTTTTTTTTTTGGATTTCCTAAAGTTTTGACCCACAAACGACAGTACGTGACTGTTTACATGTGTTGGCAGTTGCATTGTGCTTACCACTTATCAGCCCAGCCGTCAAGAAACCCAACAAGTCCAGACAATCTCTAGCTTTCTCGCTTAACATCAAACAACTTTGCGGTTTTCAATGCATACCGGGAAAGCACCCGTTTTAAAAAAAAAAAAAAAAAAAAAAAAACATATTTCTATGGCGGTTTTATCGATAAAGTTTTACTGAAAAATTGCATTCCATTGCCTAGCCTTTTATTTATTAAAGGTTTATCAGCTGTTATTCTATGTGCTTAACGCAACACTATTGGAATTTTTTTTTTTTGCAACATTTTGCAGTGCAACTCAACTGATTAAATCAATTGGAAAAAAGATTTTAGTATGGCAGTGAAGCTTAGGGAGCTGCCCTATAAGTACGGATCATTCATAAATTCCTTCAACATCGTAAGCATGTGACCCAGTTATGCAACTCGGGGCCAGCTTAGGCAAAAATCGATTTTTGCTTAAATTTTTTACGTTTTTAAGTGAAAAAACTTGCAGCAGTAGACATAAAGCACTTGCCACATGAAGCAAAGTTCTGCTGCACGCTCCTGGACTATGCCTCTTGCCTAACTGTCAATTACCGGCGGCTAATGCGCTCTCTCTCATAGCATTGCTAAGGGCCACACAGAGAGAGAGAGAGAGAGAGAGAGGAACGCTTGCCAGCTCATCAGCACACTTACACAGATACACACACACACACACACACACACACACTGACAAAGGTTAACAGGTGTTTTGCCTTTTGCACACACTTCTTGCTGTCTTTTTTTTTACGCCATTTCCCGCCGCTTTGTCTGCCCACACCAAGCATTTTTTATTAATCAGCTGCACACAGTTACACTTATGCATAGATACTCACACACACACACACACACACACACACACACACAGATACTTTAGCTAGATACATTCATGGTATTTAAGATTTAAAGCATTGCTCTTTTGTTTTGCCTACAAAAATGCTGTAAAAAAAAAGTCATTTCACATATTCAAAACTAACATGCAGCACTCCCCCAAACACTTCTCCCCATCCTTCGTCCCCCCAATAGACAATCCACCCTTGTGTCAAATGCAATCCAAAACTAACCCTCAAAATGTAGTATATTGCCTGGGGTGGCACTGCAGGCCGCTAAATTTTAGTTTACTATAGTTTGGCCAAATGCGTATTGTATCTATGCAGCTTTTACACTGAGAGAAAATAGCATGTTTAACTTTAAGAAATATTGCTTATCTTACTTTTTGGGCTTTGTGAAGCTGAAAAATAATTTGCACAGTTTTAGCCCAAAAAAAATGTGGTAAATATATAAATAAGCTTTTATATACATGATCGAATTGTTTTCAATACAGAAATATTATTTGTAGTGCTAGCAATCCATCTAGTTTTTCTATAACGGATTTTCTTTACTAAAATTAAATAAAATGGAATATATCTGAATTGTCAAAAATATTTGCTTATAACAAACCAACTCGAGTTAAAAACAATTTTAATTTATATTTGCTTTTTTGGAACAAAGTTCCTTAACGCAGAAGTAAAGCTAGCGTGAAATGCTAGAAAAATCGTCACGTAACGAAATTTTATATTGAGAGAAATCTTTGAAGTCATGTGCGAGCGAATACTTAAATCGCTGCGAACTTTCAAAAAATTTGTAAAAGATTTGCTTAACGAAGCTTATAGGTAGTGTAAAATGTTGGAAAATTCGTCACGTAACGAAATGACGTGTTGAAGGAATTTTTTAAGTCTGGCCCATTTTTAAGTCGTTTCGAACTTTTTCAAATTGTTAAGTGCTTTTTCTTTTTTTTTAAATAACAAAGTAATAAATTAGCTTAACAAAGCTTGTAGGTAGCGCTAGTTTATAGAAAAATCGTTACGTAACGAAATAACGTGTTGTAACGAAATGCCATATCGTGAAAATTTTTTGCCTTAACGAAGTCTCGTGTACAAAAGTTTTTTATGTTCCTTCGAACTTTTTAAAATTTTTCATTCAGCTTCAGCTTTTTGTAGGCCAATAAAAAAATCATGAAAAAGAATAAGCCAAAGTTATTGCGTAGCTTAAAATTTTCGCTAAATTTAAGTGAAAGTGAAAACCGAAATAGACATGATAAGCTCAAAAAAGTTTTTTTTTTCAATAAATATTGGCTGCAAGTTAGACAAAACTTTTTAGTTAGACAAAACTTGTTTACACTTGCTTTGGCAGCAGTTTATTTTTCTCAGTGTAGATTTTAGCTTTTGGGGGGAAGCTTGAATTTTGGGGTTCAGAGCAAAAAAAAAAAAAAAAAAATATGTGCTGCGCATTTTATGTCAAGATTTATGCGCGTTTGGGTTTTTGTTGCACGCTGCGGAAAATGTTATGGAAAAGCTAAAAACCAACCCCCCCAAAAAAAAAAATGCTTGCTAGTACAGTCAAGGGGCAAGGAAAAACTCTTTTTCATAATTATGTGTGTGTGTGGTATGTGCGATGAATGATTTCCATTGTTGGCGGCAGCACTATGTAGAGCCCGCTTCCAAAGACGCAGTTACTGTCACTCTATAATATGAAACTACAAGACGTTGTCTGTATAGAAGAAGTTATGCTTTCAATTACAAGGCGTTGTATCTATGCGTACATGTGCGTGTGTGTGTGAGTGTATCTAATGTTCCGAAAACTGCGGCGTCACAATGCCATTGCAGACTACGCACAATGAAAAAGTATTTTTCTATGGGGGATTCATATGGCCTAGCCTGGCCTGCCCTGGCCTGGCCTGGCCATGCCACATAACTCGCGCAAAAGTATCTACAAGATTCAAAGACAACATGTGTTTGTTTTTACCCCCCCTTTTAAATGCTCTTTTTAAGTAGCACGCACTAATGAGCCAGTCAAGCTAAAGTTTATGGCCTTGAGGTCTTCAAACAGAACTTTAAGTAGAACTTTTACTAGTATGTACATAAGTATATGTACATATATATACATAGGATACTTACTGTACTGCATTCATTCATGCATTGGTAAGTCACGCGTTTGGATGCTGTCAAGATACAAAACAAAAAAGCATTAAAAGTTGTAGAAAAATCCGACACAAAACTGTCAAAAATTTATGAAGACATTTTGAAAATCATATATTATAATATGTATGTATGTGCTTATGTGCATACACATACATATATATATATATATTTTTTTTTAAATTATGTATAGCGTATGCAGCCAAATGAAATTGTCACAGACAGTTGCCAAAAAGTAAATAAATAATATGAGTCTATTTTTTTTTTTTTTTTTTTTATAAATGGCATAGTTTATATATATAGGAATATTTAGTAAAATTGTAAACAAGATTAGTTTGGCATTCAGGGACAAGCAAAAGTAAAAGTGGAACTGTGAGTTACAAAAAAAAAAAAGTGCTCCTTAAAAGACACTTGATAAGCAAGATGCCGAACATGGAATCCAAGGTTGATTGAGAGAAATTTTTGGCACACTTTTAAGATGAACAAGGAAGTTCAGGAAACTTGTTTCTATTTTTTTTTTATATAGTATATAGCGTAGAGCAGTAAATTTCGGAGATTTTTCAAAGTTAACTTCAATAAAAAAAGATGGCGTACGTTAAAGTCGGGCGTGGACGACTTTGGGATATCCTGTACCACTGCTTGCAATAAAATCCGGTAAATTGCTTAAGAACACCAAAAGACATTTGATTGTCAAATTAGATTATGATACCTTCATAAACAACCAAAAACAGACGAATTTTTAATCAAAAACTTTTTTTCGACCGATCGGCCCTATGGGAGCTATATGATATAGTCAACCGATTTTGATCAAATTTGCTGCAGTGCTTGGGTACTCTAAAAAACTTCTGAATGCCAAATTTGGTTACAATATCTTTACAAATAAACGAAACACAACGAATTTTGTACAAAAAACGTTTTTTTGACCGATTGGCCCTATGGGAGCTATATAATATAATCAACTGATTTTGATCAAATTTGGTATAGTGCTTGGGAACTCTAAAAAACTTCTTAATGCCAAATGTGGTTACGGTATGTTCACAAATAAACGAAACACAACGAATTTTGTAAAAAACACGATTTTTTGACCGATTGGTCCTATGGGAGCTATATGATATAGTCAACCGATTTTGATCAAATTTGGTATAGTACTTGGGAACTCTAAAAATATTCTTAATGCCAATTTTGGTTACAATATCTTCACAAACAAACGAAACACAACGAATTTTGTACAAAAAACAAATTTTCGACCGATCGATCCTATGGGACCTATATGATATAGTCAATCGATTTTGATAAAATTTGGTACAGTGCTGGGGGTTTCTAAAAAACTACCGATTGCCAAATTTGGTTATGATATCTTCATAAACAAACGAATTATCCATCTAAAACTTTTGCTTTTTTTCGAGGTCCTCTGAAACACCCCTATGGGAGCTATATAATGTAGTCCCGATATCAAAAAAATAAAATAAACTTGTCTCCTATGGATTAATAAGGGATCTTATCTGAAAGTTTGGTTGCTCTAGCTCTTATCATCTCTGAGATCTAGGCGTTCATACGGACAGACGGACAGACAGTCAGACGGACAGACGGACATGGGTATATCGACTTCTCTAGTCACTCTGATCATAAAATAAACTTGTCTCCTATGGATTAATAAGGGATCTTATCTGAAAGTTTGGTTGCTCTAGCTCTTACCATCTCTGAGATCTAGGCGTTCATACGGACAGACGGACAGACGGTCAGACGGACAGACGGACATGGGTATATCGACTTCTCTAGTCACTCTGATCATACTTTAGGTAACTTTGGGGGGTCTACGACTTCTCCTTCTGTACGTTACATACATTTTCGCCTTGCACAAACACAATATACCCTTTGTACCATACGGTACAGGGTATAATGATTTTGGTATAAAATGCGTACTTCTTTAAAGCTATTTTGCTTCAAACATTCTGTTTTTTGGGTTCTCTGTAATAGCTTTAAGTCAAATTATAATTATATAAATATAGTTTTCCAAGTTTCCATTCATAATGCTCTTGTTCAGTTGCCTCAAAGTTTCACCCCTTTGTAGATGGATACCCCGATACCAGAATAATTGCTTACTTAAAGAGTACTCGTGTGGTTGGGCCCCTCCGGACCCGTCGCGTTGTCAGGCCCGCATAATTTGGTCTCGTGTCGTGGCTTTAGTTTTTGCTTTTGTTTGTGTGCGTGTACGATTATGTACTTTGCACCCTTTCAATCAAAAGCATATTCAATCGAAGAAGCTTAATTCATTAAATTCATTATTGTACACAATCATTATTTAATTAACGAGTTTTACCGCTGAACGTAGCAGACTTATTGGCCACTATGACCAAAAAACAAAAAAAAAACAATTTTCGGAACTCCCACGCGTTTTTAGACCTTATTTTTGCATTATATATATTATATTATGTATATAGCTAAAATGTCGTAAAAATCAAATGTTTTAAAATTCACATGCATTTTTATGTGTTTGCTTTCTACTAAATTAAGGCAGTTGAAAATGTTGGAGAGAAAAAACAAATAAAATAAATAAATAAAATCAGTTTGGTTGGCAAGTTGGCCAAAAAAACAAAAACCGGTTTTTGGCATTTGTCAACGGAGCAGTTGAAAAGGCTAACACAAAAAACAAAAAAAAACATAAAGAAAAGATACAACGTAGCGTAGAATAAGAATGTTCTGGTTAAAAGTTTGCTCTTCGAGCTGAGAGATGCTATTTAAAGATTTGCTCAAAAGCTGCATGTTATGTAACTTGTGCGTTTTGTGAGACATAGTTCTGTAGTTCTGTTTTGGGGTTAGTAAAACATCTTTTGGAGTAGCTACTACTTAGCAGTCTTTTAGCAATACACTTGAAATGACAAACGAGTATTAGTTTTGGTAGCTTGATAAAGCGAATGATTCGTTGTAGTTCTGAATACCTTGCATGAAGCTTCTAATAATAAAGTTTATACTATGACTTTGAGCTTGGTTTCTGGCTGCTGCTTTTTAAATAAAAAATATAAATAAGAATTAAAAAAAAATGTTTATTCTATTTTTAAGTAAAATTTGTATTTTATTTTTAATGTCAAAAAATTGAACAAACAAGTTCTGCCATAAAGCTGACTGCTATATAACTGTAGCGTATAAACAGTTTTCAGTTGTCATCAATTTAGTAGAAATATCATATCATGAATTACTGCGATTTTTTAAAATAAAAACTAAATTGTCCAAATCCGATATATGAGCTTTTTAACGATAAACAATTTTAACGATTATTTTTTGAATAAACAGACAGACGTAGAACTCATGTTTGGGTATGTAGCTCTGTCGCAGTAGAAATAAGGTTTTTAAGGGATTCCCCAAGTAAACGCTTACTTATATGATTCCGACTATATGAAAGATCTGATATTGCATCTTTAAGACAACGTTCAAGTTTTTATGCTAAAATTCAAAGCATTCTAAAATTTTCCTAAGCATTTCTCATACATTTATAGTTTATATACACTGAGCTAAAAGCTGAGTGCTATGAAAAGCTGCCTGTTATTAAATTTTGACGTTTACTATGACAGCCAATCATTTTATGCATTGAATCTCAAAATATCGTTTTATTTATATACAAAAATTTCATATACAGTAAAATGAAACTGTTGTAGCTATAAAAAAGAATAGGAAGTTTTGCGGTTTTCGTTGTACAGTCGAGCTTCATTATAATGTACTGCTCTATAACGAACTTGCTTATTATTTAGAACGAACGAAAATACACTGATTATCATACAAAATTTGCTGTCCCAATAATAAAAAAAAAAAACCTTAAAAAAAATACTTATTTTTTTTTTTAAAATTATTTTTTACGCTTTTGAACTAAATTTCATAACAAGAAAAGGTAAAACATATTTTGTGAAACTGCCAAAAATTAAAAAAAAGTGCAGAAAAAATACTTAGATACGTTCACGAGACCCGCGTTAGGAACAAAGTTCGTTTCGCTTATTGTTTTTCAAAGCATATAATTGACGCTTTATTGATTATTTTATTATTAAAAATATAAACAAAATATTAACTAAAAATGTTGTATAAAATAAATAAAAAAATATTAAATAAAATACTAAATGAAAAAAAATAGGCAAGTTTTATTAGAAATTTAAATTTAAATTAGTAAATTATATAAAAATTAATGGTAAATAAAAATAAATTATCTACAAATTAATATTTAAAAAAAATATATATGTATATAAAAAAAATTATATATTTTATTACAAATAAAAAAAAATTTTATATTGTTTAAAAAATAAATATATTATAAAAATATAAATGCTAAATAATAATAAATTATAAACAAATTAGTATATAAAAAAAATTAGTTTAAAAAAATTAAATACAAAAAAAATAATCAAAACAAAAAATTTTGTATTATATTACTTTGCTGGAAAACAGAAAATTATACTATATTGTATAAAAAGGAATAAATCAAATTATAAAGCAAATAGTAAAATCGTCAAAAATTGGCTACACTTATATATGTACATTAGGGTAGGTCAATTTTTTTCGGTATAAGGGCTCACTCGGATTTTGATTCTTTGGGTAATTCTAAGCAAATTTGCCCAAGAAACTATGGGTCTAAAATGAATTTCGAGTCGCCCACTTTTTCAAAATTTTCAAGAAAAAAAACCGAAAAAAATCAAAAACCAACACTAAAGCGCCCTCTGGCGGCACCCAAAATTAAAAATAGATGTCAATAATGAATTCCTCGACCCCAAAAACCCCCAAATTCACATTTGGCTAGAGAAAAAATATCGATTTTAGGCCTTTTCAATGAATTTCAAAGTCGATTTTTGAATATGTCGAAAAAAACCTATTTTGAAAAAGTGGGCGACTCGAAATTCATTTTAGACCCATAGTTTCTTGAGCAAATTTGCTTAGAATTATCCAAAGAATCAAAATCCGAGTGAGCCCCATAAGGTTTTTTCGGCCCCATACAAATTGACCCGCCCTAATGTACATAAAGTTTTACCGCAATTGTTTGTAGTTTCTTCGATATGCTTATACCTATATATACCTAATTTCGTTACGTGACGATTTTTTTTTTTTTTTCCTCTAAAAAGAACTTTGCTCTAAAAAGGCTAAAGAAAGGCAAAATTTTTAATGTGATGTCACGTAGAATTAGACTTTCTTTTTTTCGATTATTTCTAGAGATGAGCAGAACGTGATTTAGCAGATTTTGGAAGTGTATCAAAAATAAAAATTGAAGATTTCTTAAAATTAAAGTTAACAAAACAAAAAAACATAAAACCAGTTTCTTTACAGGCGAAGCTGTACTGTATATTAATGTGATAAAGTCAATTTAAGGCATTTAAAAGCTCTATATACAAAGCCCGAC
Source organism: Chymomyza fuscimana (assembly GCA_949987675.1). NCBI lineage: Eukaryota > Metazoa > Arthropoda > Insecta > Diptera > Drosophilidae > Chymomyza > Chymomyza fuscimana. The sequence continues at coordinate 49,994,947 of OX465090.1, read as the reverse complement.
TGAACCGGGAATGTTCAAAATATATCCATACAATTTGCATGCTTTTATATGGGACATTACTTTCGCCACATTGTCTTATGCTTTGTCACATATTATATATATACTATATATATATTTTTTTTTTTTTTATCATTTAAGGGGGTACAGTCCATATAGAGTATATACTTTTATGTATAGTGTACAAGTCCATAAAAAAAAGGTTCTAACGCGTTCTGTTTGTTGCTTGCTGCTCTTTTTTTTTTCTTTTTTTGTACAAGTATTTTTTATGTGTGTTGTTTGTGTTTTTTATTGTTTAAAATTCATCACGAATTTTATTTTGTTGTTTGTTCGTGTTCTGTATTTTTTTTTGCTGTTTTTTTTTGCGTAATTTGTTGTATTCTTTTTTTTTTTTTTTTTTTTGGTTTTTTGTGCTGGCTTTTTCGCCTAACCTTGAAGCATATTAAATTAAGTTTTTTGTTGTTGTTTGTTTGCTGTTGTTTATTTGTATACCCAAATATACATATATGTACGCACAGTATATAAGTGTGTTTTTGTGTGTGTGCTTGTGTATAAATTTCATGTGGGGTTGCTGTGGATGCTCGATCGTTTGCAATTTGCTTTTATTATTGTTGCTGTTTTTTTTTTTTGTATTTATTTTTTATATAATTGGCCGATTTTTTTAGTAATTTTTTTTTTTTATTTTTGGCTATATGTATTTATATATAGTACATGCTTTGTGCCATATATATCATATGTAGCTGCTACAAAAATTACTTAATTGCAGCCATATGTGTAGCTGGCGCGCTCTCTTACTCACTGGCGCTACGCTCTTCGTCTTGGCGCTCTCTTTGGGCGTGGAACTGGAAATGTGTCGTCTTCTAGCGTTTATTTTTTGTTGTTGTTTGTCTTCGACGCACAAACACACACGCACACTTTGTATCTAATTCTAATTTATTTTGGCAAAAAAAATAATGAGGCAGTCAAACAAATAGCAAAAGCAGCCAAAAAAAAAAAAACAAGCTAAAATAAAATAAAACATCAACGCGGCAGGCAACTTTTTGTTGTTGCTCTTATTTTATTTATTTATGCGTCTTTCTCTCTCTCTTTTTTTTTATGTTCAACAATAAATTACTTTTGTTGACATGCCCCAGCTACAAATACAGTCAAACACACGCGCACACACAGCGTCCGTCCCATAGATATATACGCACATATATATACATTTGTATCTATGTATCTGCTAAATAGTTAACACGTCGCTTGCACTTGCCAGCGAACATTTAAGCCAGCAACAGCAGCAGCAGCAGCGCAGTCAACCCTCTCTGGCCCGCTGCTCTGTTTATTCCCAACCCAATTGCAGGCTGCGTCGCTGCCAACGTTCGCGTCGACGTCAACGCCGGCGTCACGCATCGCTGCACTCTAATGGCCAAAGGCAACTTTTGCTTTCATTGCACGTAAGAGCGAGAACAGTTCAGAAACTTCAAAAAATTTGATACTATCGAGATGGTGTACGACACTGGGATACCCTGCAGCCAACTTAGTGCAAGGGCAGTGGGGTAAAGATATTTCAAAGTTTAACCAAATACAGTGGAGCGAATTCCATAGCGAATTTACAAAGTGGCTTCGTTTTATATATATCGATAAAAAAATTCAGAATATCGAAAAAATATTTGAAGAGCAGTAAAATATTTTGTTTTACCCTTAAAAGTATGCACTAAAGATCGAATGCACTGAGAAAAAAAATTGAGAGTAAAGTACTAACTTCAAGTTTCTTTATTTTTTGTACAGCGTACAAATTTTTATTTTGACTATATTGATAATGATTTTAAGAAAAAGTGCTCTCCTACTCATCTTTAGTCTTAATGCTGAGATTTAGAGAATTTTAGGCTTAATAAGGACAAAATAGATAAGTTGCAAAGTAAAGCAATCTTGTTCTGAGCTTATTTAAACTAGCAATAAGATCGTTTGTTTTTTTTTTTTGATTGTAGAACACTAACTGTATGTAGCGCATATATGTGAACTCTGAGCAGATGAAGTTTGTAGTTTACTATCTGCAAAAAATCTTTAAATCTATTAATCTCGAACAAATACATCAAAAAAATGTATCTATATGAGTTAAATTTGCTATGTAGCCGCATGTGAGTCTAATTAACGAAACAATGTTGACCTTTTCCAATTCCCAAAGTTTTAACGTTTTTACTCTCACACTAACCTATGATACGGATATGGTTTAAAAATCTTTTGCACTGTATTCCACTGTCGTAAACTGCCATATGCATCGGTATATATATGTATATACTACAAGCACAAAATTTTTTATTTATATTTTGTTTTAAATTTCAATATTACATAAAAATTTTGTTTTTGTATAAGCCAAGCCATATCTTGTTATTGCAGATACATTTTTACAACTGAAACGTGTTGTTTGTAACGCCTTGAAATTTTTAAAAATTACAGTCTAAGGTTTACTGCGAGACCTGCTATGATATATGCCTCAATTGAGTTTTTTGTACTTGATACAATTTCTTGGAAATAAGTCTGAAAGTTTTAAAAGTTATATAGCCATAAAATATATGTGCAAGTAACTTAAATATTTTGCTGCCTCAAAGCTTTCACTTTGATTTTTGATGCTCTGTATCCAAATGTACCTTTGCACGAATGAAATTTGAGGAAACGAATAAGATCCCATAAAGGTTCAGCTTGTACAGATTGGAACTCTTTTTGACTATAGCTAAAGCTACAATAATTTTTATTTTTAAAGCCTTCATTTATTGTATAAAAAAATTTAGAAATTTATACCTATTTAAATTCATAAAAAATGTTGCATTAGTCATGTCAATGTCAAAAGAAACTCTTCTATCTTCTAATCAAGAGTATTAATTTGTATGTTTTTTTTTGTAATTTTTGCTCTAAATTAGAAATTTAAAATTTTGCATTAAACAGCTCTAAATATTGTATCTCATAGATACAAGCGCTAAATATTGTATCTCATAGATACAGCTAGACATAGACAGAGTGGTTTTACTGTACCAAAAAATCTTCTTCTATCAAGCGCAAAATTATTTATTTTTAATATTTATTTAAATTGAAATTTTTGGAAACTTTCAAAATTTTGCATATAGCAGCGCTAAATATTGTATCTCATAGATACAGCTAGACATAGACAGAGGGGTTTTACTGTACCAAAAAATCTTCTTCTATCAAGCGCAAAATTATTGATTTTAAATATTTATATAAATTGAAATTTTTGGAAAATTTAAAATTTTGCATATAGCAGCGCTAAATATTGTATCTCATAGATACAGCTAGATATAGACAAAAGGTTTTGCTGTACCAAAAATCTTAATCTCAAAAAAATATTCGTATGCTTCAAAACTAAGCGCGTGAGCAAACTTAATTTTTGCTTGTTATCGCTGTACTGTGTGTGCTGCTCAGCGGCAATCCATTAGATACATTTGTATCTGCTGCGCTGTAATAAAGTCAAGCTTAAACCGCCCAGGTAGAATTTTGCAGCCACGCATATATTTTGGGTTATTGTGTTGCGCATTTTGTATATCTTTTTTTTTTTACTATTTTGTTGTTGTTGTTTTCCCAGACGCGCAAGGCCCCTCCAAAAAATAACAAAAAAATACAAACAACTCCAGAGCCGAGCAGCAGCTGTACCCGGCTCTTTTTTTTTTTTTTGTGTTTTTGTAGTATTTTAAATTTACGCTTTTGTGGGCAGGTCTAGAGTTTGAAATTTTGAATTTGAATTTAGATTTAGATACTTTTGTTGCTGTTGTTGTATTTTATGATTATTATTAGTATTATTTTTGTGGTGTTACGCTTTTTGAGCCATAAAAGCAGACAGTAAATAAAACTGTCGAAAAATTGTCGGCTTCGCTTTTGCGCTGGGGCGTACGGAAACAGGAAAAATAGTTATAATAATAGCGCGCATCTTAATTATATAACAATTAACGCGGCATCCAAAAACTCAGAACCCGCTGTATAAGTATCTATACATAGCGCCAACAGTTGAAGGTTAGTTTCAATTTGAGAAAAAAAAAAACACCGCAGTAATTTAAAACAAAGAAAAAGTCAAAATAAATTGCTTGCTGGAAAATTATAGCATTATATGGATTAATGGGGGCGAGTGCATTGTCAAGGTCAACTCAAAAAACCGAAAAAAAAACATTGCAAATGAAATTAAATAAAATTGTTACGCAAATTTGTCATAGCTAAAAACAATGGAAAAAAAAAGATACTTATTGCAAACCCCACTATTAGTAGACATAAAAAATGTCAGTACTATAAAGTCGAAAATTTTATATGCAAAACGTGCAAAAACTTGTCGTACTCGGTACTAGCTTCTGCTATACACCCTGCTCCGGAAAACCCGTCCACAAATCGTTTACATAGCTGTCGAACGGCGGCGACAGGCGGCACTTAAGACGCGACACTCGGTCGGGAGTTGGTGCCACCATTGGTGGTGGTCGGTCAGGTGTCAGCTCTATATATAGTGGGTCGCGGGTCTTTAGGCTTCGTGTGTAGCCAACATCAGCCAAAGTGAGTAATCAAATTGCACACTGCAACATGCCGCACAGTGGGCGGAAATTGTAGTTGAAATTAAATGAAAAATATGTTGCATGTGCGGCGGGAATAGATACAAAAGTGGAGTAAAGCCAAAGTATGAGTAGTTAGCCACTTTGGTAGTTATATACAGTTTTTATGTATAAGTTAAAATTTTTGAGAATTTTTAAAAATATATTTGCGGGAATCCAACAGCGCTCACATGTGAGATATAAATTTTACCTATAGAGTTATTTGCAAAAGCTTATAATTATAAGTTACTTAGTTATTTATAAAAATTAATATTTTAACTCTAATTTTGATTTGTAGAAAAAATCTGCAGTAAATACTACTTAAAATATTAAATGCTTGGAAAAAAATCAATTAAAAAAATTAAAAAAAATAAAAACCTAGCGTTTTGCACTAAAAAAAAGTTTTAAAAATCAAGCGTTTTGCACAAAAAAAAGAATTTCCAAAAAATTTAAAATCAAGCATTATGCTTTGAAAAAAAAAATTTTGAAAAAATCTTAAATATTAAAAATGCAGCGTTTTGTACTAAAAAAATAATTTTAAAAAAATATCTTGAAAATCAAGCGTTTTGCACTAAAAAAAAAAGAATTTACAAAAAAGTTTATGAAGCGTGAAAAAAGAATTTATAAAAAAACTTAAAAATTAAAAATCAAGCGTTTTGCACTAAAAAAAAAAAAATTTACAAAAAAAAATTAAATTATTAAATGAAGATTGTTTTTTTTTTCTGAGTGTATTAAGGCTCCAAAGTTTTTTAGAAAATTTATTTTAACTTAATAATTAAATAATTTTTCTTACATTTTTTTTAAACAGCCTATAGATGACGCTACAAAAAAAAATCAAGTAGTTATTTGAAAGATTTTAATTGTAAATTATCTAATTATTTAATTTCACCCTAAAAACGAATTTAAAAAAAAAACCTTAAAATTGAAATTATTAAATGAAGTTTGTTTTTTTTTTTCTGAGTGTATTGTGGCTTAAAAGTTTTTGAGAAAATTTATATCAATTTATTGAACATAAAGTAGTTAAAAAATTGTACTTAAATTTGTTTGAAGCTATGCAGTTTTTTTTTAACCCGCTCATAGATGGCGCTACAAAAAATTAAGCAGTTCGACTTTGACGTAGATTTTATTATGACTATTTTATTTATTGATATTTATGCGCCGGAGTACAATAAGTACACTGCATATTTTTAATTAATTTATATTTTTTTAGTACACGTTGTCTAGTTTGTCTTACTCATTAAAATAAAATATACTTATGGGATTGCTAGGTTCGGAGTCATGGTTTTATGTATCTTTTTTGCTTTATTTAAGCTAAATTTTCATGCAACGAAATTTCAATGAATATCATATTCATTAGATACTTTTTACATGATCTAAATATGTTTTATTTTTTATTATATTAAAAGTATATTTTAGTTTGTAAAGCATTTTTGTTGTTGTTTTGTATTCCAAGTAGAGCTGGGATTGGAAAAGGAATAACACAGCGTGACGGAAAAGTATTCGAAGCTGCATATAAATTAATCTTTTAATAAAAATCTACAAGAACCAAAAACGAGCCATATATTTTTGCTTCTATACATAAATCTGCTAGCTTGACTTACTTCCACTTTTTTACTTATATTTATGCATATTTATATTAAAACTCTAAATTGTTTATAACTTGGCATAAATACTAACTTATAACTATGTACATAAAAAAATAAAAGATACAAATTTGCTGCGCTAACATTAAGCATATGTTTTTGTATCTTTTACATTTAACTAAAGATATTTCATAGCAACAATACTTTGTATACAAGATAAATAGTTAAAAAATAAGCACTACTATATCTTAACTATTTCAGCACAAGTTTGAACAAACTTATAAAATAGTTTTAACAATATATAAAATATTAAACATATTTCAAGCTATCTTTCTATCTAAACATAATCTATACAAGTTGATGTTTATTAATTAACGCCAAGCATAAACAAATCATTTGATTTTGGTTTTATTTTTTATGTTTATTAATTTTTTTGAATATGCATACGCCACGTTGTCCGCTTGTGCTTTATTTATTGTATTTGATTTTATGCTATTTTCTACACTGTGTATCTTTATCTATAATTTTGTATCTTGTGCTGTTGTTGTTGATTCTTTTATGCCCCATGAGGTGTGAATTTTTCCGCACTCGGCAATTGGATTTTGTATCTCGCTTTTGCATTGTTTATATGACGACGCTGACGTCGACGTCGGCGTCCACGTCAGCTTCGCAGTCGCGCATTAAGTGTCGGCATTTCGTTTTTCTTTGCTTTTGGCGCAAATTAACTTTGAACTTCAAAAAATAAAACTAAATAACAACAACAACAATAGCTACAACAACAATAACGACAACAACTTAGCAATCAACTTCACCTTGTTCAAGGTCCAAGAGCAACGCCAGGCAAACGAACAAAAAAAAAATACCAAAAATTTGTTTTGACTGTTGAATTTTGTGCGCTGTTAATTTGCATAGGGAAATTGAATTGTATACACCATTATTTTGTTTTTTTTTTTCGTTTTTCGATTTTCGGGTCTCATGACTTTAATAGTTAGCAACGCGCACACTAACTGGCTTTAGATACTTTTGTATCTTATGCAGTTGCCAGCTACAGGTGCCGCGTTTTAGTTACGTTTTTAATTTGTTGGCGTTGGTGTCGCTTTTCTTTTGCTGCTGGCGCCGCTGCTGCCGTTGCTGCTTCAGAAAAACTTCAACGCACACACACAGTAGCTGCAAAGGGTCAAGCAAGCGTTCAAGCACTTCCGCAGCGCAACCCACAGCTATAGATACATGTACACAAGGCATAGATACATTTAGTTTTAAAACTCGTGTGTTGAAAGGAAATGGAAAAGAGCAAGCGGTTTTTGAAATCCGAATTTCAAATGCGCTGTTTTTTTTATTAGATTATGCTAAACTCGAAGTGAGAGAAGTATCTTAAGTAAGTTAACAGTAAGGTTGTTTAGTTTGAAAAAAAGGGAAAGTAATATCTAGAATTTTTTCACTTAATTTCAATATGTCTTAAATATTTAGACGGGACATTTGAAATTTAGGGCAATTATATTAGAAAAATCGATAGAAGATACTTTTTATCTGCGTATTTTAAGAGCCCCTAACTACCTAAAAAAAAATGTCCAGATGTTTTCCACTCATTTTCAAAATCTGTCAAATATTCAAGCGGGAGATTTAGAATTTTTAATATATTAGAAAAATCAAGAGAAGATACTTTTTATCAGCGTATTTTAAAAACCCCAAACTACCTAAAGAAAAAGACACAAAAAAAAAAATGTCTAGATATTTAAGCGGGAAATTAAGAATTCAGGACGCACTTAATAAAGTAAGCTTATGCTCAAAATGAGTTTTGTTGAGTATCTCATAAATGCCTAACCGCATTAATTGAGCCTAATGTACAAACATGAGATTTATTATGTTTGAAATAACACATAAAATAGTTTTCCGAACGGTAACTGGTACTACATATGCCACTAAAACCCTCAACATGCCCACCTTAAGTGTATCTGGGTATAATAAAAATGTATCTTTTAGTTCGCATCTGGTTGAAGTCGTCGTTGTCGACTGCACATTGCACGTGGGCTGCACTACCAAAAAAAAAAAAACAAAAAAAAAAACAATATAATTTTGTGGTTATGATTGGAGCCAACTGAAGCTTAGTAACAACTTGGCCAACCCAATGACCTTCCGTCGACTTTGGTGCCTTAGTAATGCGCGTGTCAGGACAGGAAATGGCATTAGTTCTCTCTGACTGCTAATCATATTAATGCAGTCCGAAATGTTGGCTAAGCTTTGCGTGTATACATGTGACTTTATCTATGTAGCCGTGTATCTATGTGTGTCTGTAGCTGTGTGTGTGTGTGTGTGTGTGCATTATGCTTTGAGGGCGCGGTCTAAGGTTTGGCTTCAAAAACAAAACGTTTCTCGCTCGGTTTGCTTTCTTCAGGGCATTTATTTATTATTATTATATTTTAGTTGTTGTTGTTGTTGTTGGTGTTGTTGTCTACGCTCCCCCTGCCAGCTCCTACGTCTTTATCACTGTCATCCAGGCCATATAGTACATCCCTCAGAGCTTCACTTTCGCCGTTGCATATTGTCTTTTATGGGTCACTTTACTGGGTTGTTGTTGTTGCGTTGTTGTTGTTATTGTTTTTGGGTTTTGGGTCATGTCCATCAACGACCAACAGCTGGTAATATAATATGGTCAGGAAGTCCGGCGGGAATCCATTTTAATAGAGCTCAGTTTGCTGCTGCTGCTGCTACGTCTTCCTCTGTCTCTTCTTGTTTCTTCCTCTACCGCTTACACTGCTGTTTAGCTGCTTCTCTGTCAGTGCCACGTTTCGTGTTGTTAACAGCTTTTTCGCTGTTGTTTTCTTTTTTTTTTCGCACAATATGGGCTCATTAGCACAAAAGGCAGCGACAGACGGACAGACAAACAGACAGTCAGTCAGAACGGACAGCTAACCAGACCGAACCAGAGAACCGGAGTCAAAACCATATCCAAAGTCAGCGGCAACTAATTAATTATGCCACTGCCGAGCGACGGAACCGAGGGACAGACAGACGCATGGACGGATGAACGTTTTGGAGGGACAGACCCATAGAACGTTGCAGCGTCACGGGGGTGTATAAATTTGCATGCGTGTATTGGTGTGGCAGGCTCATATGTATGTTAATGTACTTCACTTTATTTATATACTCTACCTGCAGTTTACATAGAACTTAAAAACTCTGAAGAAACTGGCAAGCTATAGAACTTAGAGTAAAGTTTGAAGAGAGACCTGTTTGGTCTTTTGTGTTGTCGGAATAGTTTCAAAATAGTTCTATGCAGTACATTTCAAAAAAAGTGCCGATCTTAACTTAAGTTCTAATTTGCACAAAAGAGAATTTTGCGCTCTCCATGCAGAATAAAATACTCTCAATTTCAAATGCTGTTTGAGAGCACTTACTCTCAAAGTTAGTCTTAAAATTCTTGAATTTTTTCTCAGTGTACAAGGCCGAAATAATAAGGCCAAAACTTTCAAAAGCTTTAGACATTCTCAAATTAAGAATTTATGTCTCCCCAAGCACTTTTGAAAAAAAATTTAACTCTCCATAATTAACAATCACTCTTGGCTTACTTTTCTTGTATGCTCATTTTTGGGTCCAAAATTCTTGATTGTTTTTTCTCAGTGTAGCAGTGAACAGCTTTCAAAAAATACTTTTATCTGAGATTCTGGATTTTTACCCAAGTTGAAGAAAAAAATACAAAAAAATTCCAGCTTTGTAAGCCTGTTTAGCATTTCACTTTCACGACTATTTAGTGAAAATGAATTTTAACGAATTAGGAGTAACAAAAATCAGTTTTTAAAAGATGATAATAATGCAAATTAATTGTATTATGTTAAAATATTTTTTTTTATATTATAACAATTAATATATTATTATTACAAACATAACCTAAAAGTTTCAATCGAGCCATGAACCAAAGCAAACCAAAATTATGTAAAAAGAAAGCAGACTAAATTTAATTTAGAACACATCAAAAATTACACTTTTTCCAAAAAGGCAAAATATGAAAATTAATAAAATGAAAATTGAAATGAAAAAGATAAAAAAAGTTGATTTTGGTTAAAAAAAAAAAAGTAATATAATAATAATATAAATCATTTATTTATTTAGCCTGAATGCCTATATTGCACTGGCTTTTAAACGTTTTATAATTTAGAAATAATTTATACTTTATAATTTGTATATAAAAAAAAATTTTTAATTAAAAAAAATATTCAGTGGTTTAGTCAGAATGAAATAAAAGTTTAAAAACAAATACTATATTTAAACTATGGCAACACTAAAGTGTATTCTAAAGTGGTTGCCACCTAGCGAGTTTCCTGCTTTCAATTCTCTTTGAGTAAATTACAAAAAACCAAATTGCCACCACCAAAAAAAAAAAAAAAAAAAAAAACGAGCTATGAAATTTGCATTGTATTTAGTTACACACGCAAAGTGTTATATACTTACAAATATTGTACATAAATGTAATATATACGCGTATATAAGGCATATGTATCTAAAAGATAGATTTACATTAGGCCTTGCATATGTTATGTGCAAAGTTAATGGGGCGACAGGTTTATTTTATTTTATTTAAGCCGCTGATAACTCAAAAGTAGAACCTTTCATTTATCAAACGCACATGTGAACCGGTTTTGAAACTATAAGCTCACAAGCAAAAAAAGATACAACAATTAGGTTGAAAACTTTAAAGTTATATAATTTGCACATAAATACAAAGTGGCTTGGAAGTAAACGAAGTTGTTCATAAATTCGGAACTTCAGAAATTTTACAGAACTACTGTGGGATAAATGCGATTTACATAGAAGGTGTTAAAATTTTTCGAAATCTTTCAGTTTACTGGCTTTGCATTATTTTGAAACGTCGTAGCAAGCAGCTGGCGAAAGCCCCTTGTTAAGATATGGCAAGGCTCTTGATTCTTTGCATACTATGTTTGTTTTTTACGCTTCAGAATGTCTTTCTTAAATACACGAATGCTTTCCAAATTTTGCAATATATTTTTAATTAATACGGAGTGAAATAATTTTAAATACGAAATGTAGAATTTTTTGAAAAAAAGGTTTTTAGCTAGCAAAGTATTTGGAAGCTACTAAGATACAACGCTTGCGTATTAAAATTGTTAAAGCAGTTGGAAGCTGTTATAACGCTCAAACGTAGCAAGCAGGTGGCAGAAGCCCTTCGTAGTTTTTCGTACTCAATTTGTTAAAGAAGTTCGAAGCTTATATATAACGCTTAAACGTAGCAAGCAGGTGGCGAAACCCCCTCTAAGGCTGAATCTGTCTGAAACAAGGTTTGTTTTTGAAGCTTCGTAGCTTTTCGTACTCAACTTGTGAAAGAAGTTCGATAGTATACATAACGCTCGAACGTAGCAAGCAGGTGGCGGAAGCCCTTTTAAGGCTTGATCTGTCTGAATCAATGTTTGTTTTTGAAGTTTCGTAGCTTTTCGCACTAGACTCTTTAAAGAAGTTGGAAGCTGTATAACGCTCAAACTTAGCAAGCAGGTGGCGGAAGCCCTTCTAAGGCTTAATTTGTCTGAAACAACTTTTTTTTTTTTGAAGTTTCGTAGCTTTTCGCACTAAACTTGTTAAAGAAGTTGGAAGCTGTTATAACGCTCAAACGTAGCAAGCAGGTGGCGAAACCCCTTCTAAGGCTGAATCTGTCTGAAACAAGGTTTGTTTTTGAAGCTTCGTAGCTTTTCGTACTCAATTTGTTAAAGAAGTTCGAAGCTTATATATAACGCTTAAACGTAGCAAGCAGGTGGCGAAACCCCTTCTAAGGCTGAATCTGTCTGAAACAACGTTTGTTTTTGAAGCTTCAGAACTCTAGCTTAACTAACTCCAACTTTTACTGCAACGCAGTTGCGGTTACATTTTTCAAGTAATTTTCCATATTTTCCAAGACTACAACGCACACGCACTTAACGAAAAAAAAAAAAGAAAAAAAGTACAGCAGTCACATAATAAAAAATATGCGTTGTTTATTTAAGGTAAATAGAGTTGTAGTATATAAGTGAGTATAACTAAAATAAGTATATTCTGACACCAGCTCTCTGGCATAGTATTTGAGATATGCAAATTAATTGTGGCCTTGACGTGGGCGTCAAACTTTTGGATTTATAACTTCGTTACACTTTGTTACGTTTTTGTGTGTGTCTGTGCTGTGGGTGTCACCGCCTATATACTTCGTATATACAAACTTATATACAAAAGTATATATGTGTATGCGTAGGAGTGGGAGTCAATAACTCATGCTGTATGTGTTTGACTAAGAAAAATTGCGCTGGAAGTTTTCTATTAGTCACATTAGCTACTGCTGCATACTAGTACTACACACACACACACACACACTAGTATATAGATACACAACATAGATACAGATATATTTACTCACTGACACGCTAACCGATTTGGCAGTTACTCAAATGCATTATACTCATCAACGTCAGAAGGAAGCGAGAGAGAGCGAGAGCGAGAGCGAGAACGGGCTCTGCCTACTTTCAAATGGCCATTGGCCATAACTCAACTTCTATGCTTGCTTTATTTGGCAACTCTTTTAGCCATTTTCTTTTGGCAAAATGGCAAACATTCACATAAATTATTTAAACAAAATAGCAAAGAAATATAGTAGAAGCCAAAAAGAAGCAATAACAACAAGCAGTCTGTCTGCTAACAAACGTTTGGCTTGGCCTCTTTGGTTCATTGGCATTTCATACTCGTTGTAGTCGTTTACACAAATCCATAAGATACATAGCTAAAATATCTATGTACGTATAGATACTTCCCATTCATTCGATAACTGCCACGTTGTTTGCCATTCATTAGTTCAAAACTAGTTTCTTTTTCATTCCTTTGCCGCTATCTCTCTCGCTATTTACTTAGTAGTCTGTCTTCTGTCTCAACAATTTATGCTAATTAGCAGCCCAAAAACCATTTAAAACAATAAGCAATTTATTATTTTCGAAAAAAAGAAAAAATTTATTCAAAGTAAATTAAGAAATCATAAAAATCACAAATTTTTCACTATTGATTATCATTATTATGGCAAGGTTATGTTATGCATATAAATTAAGTAAGTATTGGGGAGGGGTGCGGGCTAATCGTAGAACCCAAAGTTAGTTTATAACTAGGGTGTAAACATAATTAATTTTCGTCAGTTGCGAAAGATTAAAAGCTTTTAAAAAAAATTGTTTGCTTAAATTAGTATAAAAACAGCTCATTAGAGTTGTAATTACTTGCTTTACGTACATACGGGTATATGCCCTGCTGCGTCATGTGTTATCGATAGTTTTATATGATCTCGAAGTATGTTCTGGACTGCTCTCTAAAGTGTATATTCTATTCATGTTGCTTTGACTGTTTTAGGCTACTCAAGAAATCATTAATGTTATCGAATAACTATCGATAAACTTACCAATATAGTATCTCTCATTGAAGCTACTAGCGTTAGCAACATAAGAGCATATCCATGACTCGTCGACTTTGCTAGCGCGCTCAGTAAAGCATAATGGCAATCGAATAATTATCGATATTATTTAGTCTTAATAACCTTTACTGGAGTTTCCAGCGTTAGCAACATAAGAGCATATGCCATGACTCATCGACTTTTCTGGCGCGTTCTTTAAAGCATGTAATTAATCGAATAATTACCGATAGACTTTAGAACAAAGTAGCTCTCTGCGCTGGAGCTTCTAACATGAGAGTATAGACCATATGCAGTCGACTGTTCTAGAGTTCTCGGTAAACCATATTTATTATCGACTAATTTTCGATAGTTTTAACAAAAGACATACACAGCTTAGGGCTTGGGTTAGAACATAGTATCTGGTGTTCTTTTGACTGTTTTAGAGAGCCCATGATAACTTCTATATTATCGAATAATTATCGATAGTCCTTAGAACATAGTGTCTCTCTGCATTGTAGTCACTAGCATACATATACTATATGCCATGATCCGTCTAAAGCGCTAAAACATGCAAATATACTATCGAATAATTATCGACAGTCTTTAGAACAAAGTAGGTTTCTGCATTAGAGTGTCTAACATAAGAGACCATATGCATGCTACTGTTCTAGAGTTCTCGGTAAAGCACATTTATTATCGATTTATTATCGATAGTTTTTAACCAAGCCCTACACGATGTGACTGGTCGTACAACTTCATTGAGGGCTTGGTAAGAACATAGTCTCTTTTGCTTAGAGCGCCCAGTATAACTTGCATATAATCGAACATTTATCGATAGTCTTTAGCACGTAGCATCTCATTAGACTTACTAACATACAAATACTTATTCTATGTGCTGTCAACGGCCTAGAACGCTCAGTAAAGCCTGTATTTTATCGAAAATATAGTCGATAGTCTTTAGAACAAAAAAGTTCACTTCACTGCAGTTTCTAAAATGCAAGATTCAAGAGTTGTCACTAAAGCATGTTTTATCGATTAATTATCGATTGTTTTTACCCCTGTCATACACGGTTTAGGGCTTAGATTAGAACATGGTATCTCTTGTAGCTTTGTCTGTTTTACAATGCCCAGTATAACTTCTTTAGTATCGAATAACTATCGATTGTATTTTTAACATAGACTCGCACTGCATAAGAGTTACTATACATGCATACAAATACTATATGGCATGTTCTGTCAACTGCCTTAAGCGCTCAGTAAAGCATGTATGTTATCGAATAATTAACGATAGTCTTTAGAATCGATGCCAAGTAAAGAATTCCACAGTTATATTAACTCAGCTGGAGCAGATTGTATTAATATAGGAACATTTTTTAGGTATACTGTCATACCAGCAACTAAAAGGAAATTGAAATTTTATGCAATTTTTAGTCAAAGCTCTTCCTACCGCAAACATTCGAGTATTTTCCAACACAGTCTTGTTTTGCAAATAGACAAACTTTAACAATACAACTTAAAATTCCCGAATCCCAGACTTTATATGCCTTAGTACACACAAACCCACTAAAGAAAGTTATTCCCAGACTGTTATATGTAGTGTTGCATAATTTTGAAATTTTTTGTTATTACTACATATATAATAATTAAATAATTAGACTTGTAATATAAGTATTTACACGATATGACTAAATAAGTTAGTAATTACTGACAGCAAAGAGTTACTTAGAGGAATTACCATTAGCTGTAAGTATTTATCGAATACGCATAGTTGAGTTTTTAAGCATATTATCGGTTTTGTCACACAAACGGCTTAAGTCTCTATTCAGCTAAAATGTCATTGACATGCGCATATTTTAGCTGAATGAAGGCTGAAGCGATTGCTGAGATATCTTAATTTATAGATGATTTATAGCTGACACCTCTTTAATTGACAGTTTCCAAAACCGACTTGAAATTTTCGAAAATTAAAGTTCTTAAATTTTCGCATGTTTTGACTAGAGTTGTTTTAAATAGCTAACGCGGATTAGTTTTCCAACACTGGCAGTTTGGATTCAGAAGTTCATTCGGAATCTGTTCGCCTAGTTCTATACATAAAAGTATCTTACCGCTGTACATACATATAGTAGTAGGTAAGCATTCCAGTAGCTTCTACTCAAACTAACAGATACACAAAGTAAGCTCTTAAAGATACTTTTCTAAAGTACTTAAACTGGAACAATGTATTATAAATATATATGTATATAGTATCTGCCAATTAGTCGACTTGTTTATTTGCAAAAGCTTTTCAGACTGTCAAACAGATACAATGTTATTTAGTTTTGGATTGATTTATAGCTCGGAATAATAACAGAATCTGTTTTTTTTTTTGTTTTTTTTTTAATTTATTTTAGAGACTTGCTTAACAAGAAAAACCTTTGTACCAAGTGCGTAACAAGCGCATGAATATGTATATCTAGATACATTTGTATCTTCATTTGCTGTGAAGTTTTAGCTTTGTTTTATCTTTTTGTTTTTTTTTTTTTTGAAGCCATTGTATAACATTGTTATACTTTATTTTTTTATTATTATTATTATTGTGGCATTCGCATTGTTAAATGTTTTTTTTATTTAGCTTTTTAGCACATGTTTTTATTTTATTATATTATATATGTTTTTTTTATTTTTCTGTTGTTGAAATTAGTTTCAATTATATGTACTTGGCAATTTATTGAGCGGGAGTAGGTTTAAAAGTTTGCGATATAGGGTGTTCTTTTGGCTGTTTTGTCATCCTGCTTAGTTTTAGCGGGAATGGAAAATATATAATAAAATAAAAAAAAATAAATATAAAAATTAATTTTCGTTGAAACTTGGATTAATGCAGCACAGAACAAGGGTTAGTTAAAAATAACGAAACCAAAAGAGTTCAAAAAAGACTAAATCTTTTACGAAAGACGCAAGAAGGAAGGTTCGTTGTGAAAAAGTGTGCTATAGGGAAGTTGAACTGCAATATTTTTTATTTTTTTATTAGTTGCAATGTAAGAAAATTAGTAATTATTTTTAATTACACTTTTTCCATATTTCTTCTTTAAAAGTGTTAGCGAGGAGCTCAAAATAAACTAATGCTTGCACGAAAGAAGGAAATTCGTTGGTATTTTTTTTTTTTAAAAATTGAGCATTTTTGGATTACCCTTTTATTCATATTTCTTCTTCAAAAGTGTTAGCGAGGAGTTCAAAATACACTAGTTGCTGTACGAAAGAGGAAAGAAGGAAATTAGTTGTGGGGAAGTTTTTTATAGCGAAGTTGGACTGTAATAATTTTTTTTTTTTAAATTAAGTGCATAATGTAACCTAATTATTGTATTTTAGTTTTTTAAGGAAATTAGTCTTTTTTTTTGGATTACACTTTTCTTTCATATTTCTTCAAAAAACACTAAATCTGCTACGAATGAAGAAAGAAGGAAAATCGTTGTGAAAAAGTTCGTTTAAGTTCGTTGGACTGAAATAATTTTAATTTTTTTTAAATAAAGTGCATTATGTATCAGATTATTTTTTTAAGGAAATTCGTAATTTTTTTTTAATTATGCTTTCTCCATGTTTCTTCTTCAAAAGCGTTATGAGGAGTTCAAAGTTCACTAAATCTTGTTCGAAATTCCTTTTGGGGAAGTTTGCTATAGGGAAGTTGGACAGTAATAATTTTTTTTTTTGCATAATCTATCTTTATTTATTGTATTTCAGTTTTTTCCATATTTCGTCGTCAAAAGTGTTATGAGCAGTTTAAAATATACAAAATCTTGTTTTTTAAAAATAAAGTGCATTATGTCTTATATTATTTTTTTAAGGAAATTCGTCAAAAACGTTATTATGAGTTCAAATACACTAAATCTTGTTTGAAAGACAAAAGAAGGAAATTCGTTGTGAAAAAGTACGATATAGGGAAATTGGACTGTACAAATTTTTTATTTTTTTTTTTTAAATTAAGTGCAGTAGAATTATTTCAGATTTTTAACATGTTTCTTCTTCAAAAGTGTTTTCGAATTTCGTTCGATATATAAAGCGGTAAGAGTAGTTCAAAATACACTAAATTCTGTACGAAAAAAGATAGAGGGAAATTCGTTATGGGGAAATTTGTTATATGGAAGTTTGAGTGTAATAATTTTATTCTAGAAAAATGGTTTGCAGGGTATATATATTTCCGCATAACTTTTTAGCTCACCCTCGTTGCTTAGAATTTTTTTTTTTGTTGCACTTGTCATTTTATTTTATGCAAAATGTTTGCTTTTACATTGGCAAAGTAATTTGCATTTGTTTGTTTTTTGTTTTGAATTTTTGCATTTGATAAATGAATGAATGGATTGGTTTGAGGCTGGGAGCGCATTGATGACGCCTGGAAGGCCTGAATGCTCTTTTGTGTAGGTGTCTGTCACTGTTGGTTGGTCTGTCTGTCTGTCTGTCTGTCTGTCCATTTGTCGATTGTTGCATTGTCAACATTAATTTGCAGCTGAAAAGCGACAATGACATTGAAATATTTAGTCGGGCAGTACTACACGTCACGCCCCGTCAATTAGAGGAGACAATCAACGCCCACCCACTAATTGTTGTTGAAGCGAGCTAGCAAGTGTTCTAGTGAGTGAGTAAGTGAGTGAGATGTACTATGCCCGCTGGTCAGTTTTCAATTATAGCCCCCACCCCCCCAACTTAATCAATCAATCAATTATTGTAATAATGACGAGCTGATTTCTCTATGATTTCTAGACGAGATCTGCAACAAAGAGTGCCGCCTTTAAAAAGATCTCATTGACTGCCGTACAAACGATATTAACCTTGCCGCCGTGTGTGGCGCCATTAGACGCCCCCGCACTTTTCCAAACACAAACACTCTGCTGCACCCAATCCCCTCCCTCGGCTTATCCACAAATCTGTAGCAAATTTATGTGCAAAGTGTGCCAGCTCTTTGGCCTATTTGTGTTTTTTTATTTAATACAATTTATTGTGCTTAATTTTGAATTTTTTGCATAGCTTTTAGATTATATTTTGTATCAAAAGATTTTATCTTTACATTAAAGAAAACAATTTTCTACACACACTTAATTTTTTTTTTTTTTTCAATTTGACTAACCAAAATTTATGTTTTTTGTTTTCTTTTCAGACCATCAGAGATCATCTTCTTCTAGCATCAAGTGTTGGTATGTGTCATTTGGTCTTTTCTCTTTGATATCAACGGAAATTGTATTTGACAGCGCGGAAGATAAACAAATTTGGAACCGCCATACAAAAATAAATCCAACTAATTTAAGTTTTTTATTTTTTCGTTTTTTGTTTTTTTTTTTTTTTTTTTTGAAGAACATAAAATGAAATTGAATTTCGCGCTGAAAGATAAACGATGCCATAAATATTCAAACAAACTACTAAACAGATTTAGTATCGTATCTTTGAATGTACTTGTTTAAGAATTGCCAGCACAGTAAATTTGAAGATTTTTTCAAGGTATCGTTCGCTAATTAAGAGATCAGATAATAACTGAGGGACGTATGAAAACATCCAGTAGACCCAGCTTACAGGAAATGAGATTTATATAATTTTTTTGAATAATTATTTCCCCACGTACTACGCTCATGCTTAGTTAGTCTGGTCACTACTGAGAGCTCTGGTCACACTGGCCGCTGTGTAGACTTTCGAGATTCAAGCTTTATCGCTTTAGGAGAAGCTACTCTTAAACAAGATCTATGAGTAGGAGACCCCACTCCAAAAACATTTTTCCTACTGCTCAAGCACTATAACAATGCACAAGGAAGCAATAGACTCTCAGACAGTCAGTTAGATTTAGAAGCTCTGTTTTGCAGACTTCTAAAAAATTGCAGCTAAGCTCTTCTTATTACAATCTATATGAAATCCCTTCCTAACTTAGTCATATACCGATCGAAATTGCTAAAGACTAAAGATTAAAAAAAAAACATCTCTTTTTTTTTTTTGTTAAATAATACCCAATAATTTTATGAAATTTTAGATAAATTCCCATTTTTTTTTTTAAGCTAGAACCAAAATTATTTTAGTAAAATTAAAAGTCATTAATATTAATAAAGAAAACTCTAAAATAAAAAAGAATTTAATGCAAGCTAAATTTGAATTTTAAAACATCATAGTTCTTAGAATAATTGACCTTATAGTCTTGGAAAGCAATTTCTGATAGCATATTAAAACTTTTAGTCTTTAATAAAATTTAAAATATTACAAATTTAATATTAAAATTATTGAACAAGATTTTTACTCTATTTAAAGAAAAACAAAATAATTTATCTAAGCTATTCTATTCTAAAAAAGTGAAATTTATCTAATTTTTAATAAAAATTGATTTAAATTGGAATTTTTGGTCTTGATTAAAAAAAAAAGAAATTTATTACAGTTTTGATAAATTTCATTATTTATTTAAATTTAATTTTATCTAAACTTTAATAAAATTTCAAAATTAAATAAAAAATTTTTAAGCTTAAATAAAAAATGAATTTTATGAAAATTTAGATAAAAAATAAAATGTATCTAAATAATAAATTAAATTTTTTTAATCCAGACCTAAAAATCTTATTCTAATTCTAAATAAACATTTACTAAAGTTGAGAGAAATCGAATTTTTTAAATTTGAAATTTTTTTATATTTTCGCTTTGTTTCACTTTGCTATAATAAATAAAACAAGCTTTTCTGAAGGTTAAATAAATAAAGTTAAGTTTAATTTTCATAAAATAAAATTTTATTAAATATTAAACTTTAATAAAATTTCAAAATTAAATAAAAAATGTTTAAGCTTAAATAAAAAATGAATTTTATGAAAATTTAGATAAAAAATAAAATGTATCTAAATAATAAATTACATTTTTTTAATCCAGACCAAAAAATCTTATTCTAATTCTAAATAAACATTTACTAAAGTTGAGAGAAATCGAATTTTTTAAATTTGAAATTTTTTTATATTTTCACTTTGTTTCACTTTGCTATAATAAATAAAAGAAGCTTTTCTTAAGGTTAAATAAATAAAGTTAAGTTTAATTTTCATAAAATAAAATTTTATTAAATATTAAACTTTAATAAAATTTCAAAATTAAATAAAAAATTTTTAAGCTTAAATAAAAAATGAATTTTATGAAAATTTAGATAAAAAATAAAATGTATCTAAATAATAAATTAAATTTTTTTAATCCAGACCTAAAAATCTTATTCTAATTCTAAATAAACATTTACTAAAGTTGAGAGAAATCGAATTTTTTAAATTTGAAATTTTTTTATATTTTCGCTTTGTTTCACTTTGCTATAATAAATAAAAGAAGCTTTTCTTAAGGTTAAATAAATAAAGTTAAGTTTAATTTTCATAAAATAAAATTTTATTAAATATTAAACTTTAATAAAATTTCAAAATTAAATAAAAAATTTTTAAGCTTAAATAAAAAATGAATTTTATGAAAATTGAGATAAAAAATAAAATGTATCTAAATAATAAATTACATTTTTTTAATCCAGACCTAAAAATCTTATTCTAATTCTAAATAAACATTTACTAAAGTTGAGAGAAATCGAATTTTTTAAATTTGAAATTTTTTTATATTTTCACTTTGTTTCACTTTGCTATAATAAATAAAACAAGCTTTTCTTAAGGTTAAATAAATAAAGTTAAGTTTAATTTTCATAAAATAAAATTTTATTAAATATTAGTCAAATTACATACATTTTTTTTTTTTTTAAATTTAGATAAATTTCCTTTTTTTTCTTTAAATAGAGTAAAAATCTTCTTAATAAATATTTTAAGTTTATATGCATTTTTTAGGATTGTTAAAAATTCGTAAATATGCTTTTTGTCTTCTGATTTTAGATGTTTTCTAGTCTTATTTTAATCTTGTATATTCGTCCGATATGAGAACAAAAATTATATATCAAGATTACTTCATATCCAACACATTAACATTTTTGGCATAATTTAAGATTTTTTTCCAACTAATTTTATGTTTTTTTTTTTTGTGTAGAATATGAAAATCAACTTTTAAATCAAAATTTTCCGGGCTTACTTTTAAAAATCTTAATTCCTAAGCTAACAACCAAAAAGGCTCGGCACACTTTTCTGATTCACGATTATATGAACAAAATTCTAAATTTCGGACTTTTCTTTATCAGTGTACTAAGAGATTATACAAAGATTACTTGTCTCTTTTGGAGAAACCAAGATATTGAGCTGTTCAAAATAACTAGCCTCTTGCGATACTTATAAAGACTACACTAAGCTTACTTTACTCTTTAGCAGCAGCCGAAATTTAAACTGTACGAAAAAGTATCGTTTTTTTTCGATACTCAAAGTTTTCAGAGACACGGCTACATTCTTTAATGTAGGAAAGTCAGAACCAAAAGAAGTAAACTTGACTTTTATTATTATTATTCATTACAAGCTGACTTTTCTGATCATCTTATTTTCTTAGTGTACATTACTATAGAGCTCTACAAAAAAGTATCGTTTTTCGAGACTTGTAGATTTCAGCATTCATTCTTTGGTTTTCCAAATAATTGTAGGAAAGTTAGAAACAAGATAATCATTAAGTATTCAAATTCGAGAAGTTTTAAGCCATAATTAGAGCAATTAAATGGATTTTTTTTTTTACCTTTTTTATGATCCCAAACTAATTAAGAGCTTAGCTGAAAAACCTTAGCTGGGAAACGTATGCCCATAAAGTTCCCAAAAAAAATATTAAAAAAAAATACATAAACACGTATATAATTTGAATACTTAATTACCATATACCAAGTCAGATTAGAGCCGCTAATTTGTACTCATATATAATGATAAGTGAGTGCAATTTATCAAATGTTTACAAAACTGTTGCATCAGGCCAGCTTATATACTATATTGCATTAGTCAAATATTAATATCTGGAAAAAATATTCAACAAAATTCCAAAAGGGGGGCACAAAATGTGCATCAAGTCAAGTCAAATATTTAACAATTACTCATAACTGAGTCACGGTCAGCTGGAACTTTGTAAGAGTCTAAAACTGAGCTAAAGGAGTGGATGGCGTAGGCTACTAGGTAAGGGGCCTCTCGGTATTAGACAGACAGACAAACAAACGGGGCACACGTTAATTGCTGTACATTATCAATAGACAAATATTAAAAAAAAAAAATGAAAAAAAGTCTATCGAAAAACCTTTAAGTACCCAAAAAAAAAAAAGAGTGAGAGCTACGTCAAAGTTGTAGCGGAAATCCAAACTGCTTGTCGTCGGAAACTTTGGGGCTTGAACTTCCCGTCCAAGTATTTGTGCTATAACCAAACCATGTGGGCAGCTTGTCAGTTAGTGAGTTATACAGTCTGTCTGTCAAATTATCTGTCAGTTAGGTGCGTTTCAAACACAAGTACGTGTATATGCAATTATGCCATGTACTTGGCTATATATACATACATATATACATGCTAGTTTGTTTTTGTAATGGCTTTTTAATGGTCGACTATTGCGCTACTAAATTAGCCAGGCCAATCAATATGAGCCAACAAAAATGTAGCTATATGTTAGGTACACATGTATGTATCTATAAATATGGGAAATCGTATATATGGAACTTGTACAACATATCGTATCTTATCGCAACCTTCAACTTACAACATCTGAGTGAGAAACGCGTGTCTAAGCCTCCAAAAGCCTAATTAAACCGGAAGCATTACGACTTCAAAGCGTTGTAACTAAGGCCAGCCAGTTGGTCAGTTGGTTCGGCCCCTTAGCCCTTTAGCCAGTTGACCAAGCTGCTCAAGCTGAGTCAGCCAAGCCCAAAAAGATGTGCCGCTACGTTCAAGGGGGGGGTTTAAAAGACTACAAAAGAAATACTTTAGCTTTTGTTATGATTATTGTTTTAAAATTATATACTAAAAAGCCGCAAAATAACAAATGTTGCTGTCCATAAATTATTAGGCAACAGCTAAAAAAAAAAAAAAAAAAAAAAAAAAATTTTGACATTTATTCAGCGTCACAAACGGGTCGAAGAAGCTACAAAAAAATATCTAATATACTATATATATTTATTATAATTGCTAGAATAAAGCTGCCATATTGCTTTTCTTTGTGTGTGTGTGTGTGTGTGTAAATTAACATTTCGAAATATTTAGTTTAGTTTGGCATCACATTTTTATGGAGATTTTTTTTTTTTTTTTTGTATTTTTCAATTTTAGTTTTGTCTAAAGCAAAAATGGCAAAAGTTGCGTGGTAAGAATTGTATCTTAATATGACCAAAAGTTGAACCAAACCGCTCAACTTAATGGATGCCTTCACATTTTTTTTTATTTTTTAATATAATTTGCAGTTTCTCTGAACACACTCATAGTAAAAAATGTGGTACAGTCGAGGCGGTGCCCGACAGTGGAATACCCTGTACCTTTTGTGTCAAAAAAATTTTTCCTGCATATTCCATCTAAGAACTTTCCAATTGGAATTTATTTTTTTTTTGGTGAAAATCGATATTTATACCTATAAGTTCCCTAAATTTTTACCCATTTTGATCGAATGTTACAACAAAGAATTTATTAAAAGTATACGAGGTAAGTTTCAAGTTGGTATGTTGAGGGGTGTGGGAGAAAACACGGTAAATGGATTGCGGGGGGTGGGGGGACCGCATCGATAAAATTTGGATGTGGATTTGTTCATTAGAGCCACATGAATGAGCTTACCAAAAATTGTGATTCTAGGTCAGTTGTAGCCATAATTGCGTAGAGTCAAATATTGACGCAGTTTATTGGCAAGGGGAGGTGAAATTTGCACATTTTTGACTATAACTTCTGTTGTATTTGTCCGATTTTGTTCATTTTTTACACATAGATGCATGTAGCTCAAACGCCTCGCTCTGTTAAATTTCAGGTGAAAATACTTAACGGTCTGGCTAAAAACCGCGAAACTCTACTGCGGGGGAACGGGGGAAGATATTGACATGATTCAACAAACTTCATCTGCTTAGGAAATATGCGCACCAGCTGGTAAAGTTTCGTGTCTCTAGCTCTTATAGTCTCTGAGATCTAGGCGTTCATACGGACGGACGGACATGGCTCAATCGCTACCCGAGGTTATGATAAGCATTTTGGTATAAAGGACTTGGGGTCTGCCACGCCTCTTTCTGTCCGTTACATACATTGCACAAACCTAGTATACCCTTTGTACCTATAGGTACTGGGTATAAAAAGTGTGTAAACACTTAGATACAAGCTTTTACACTTTTTGTCAGGGCCGCATTCAAGCCAGCGTTGGCGCCTAAGGGCCGCGGAAATGTAGCGCCCTGTCATGAATACGCAAAAAGCTCTTTATATATTCATTGTTCTAAAATTAAATTAATTAATTAAAAAGAAACATGGTGTTACAAATATTATTAGACATAAAGCTGTCGAAATTCTCGCTAACTTAAACGCTTTTCATTTGGCATAAATTTTAATAATATCATCGAAATCGTTTCCTACTACACTGAGACGAATCAGAATAATCGAAAATCGATCTTCATTCATAGTTGATTTGTAGTTAGGACATTTCCATTTTGGCGTGACGTTACTTGCGCCTAGTTGAAAATAAATTCAACTTTGAGCGGCTGTAGCATCTAAACTATATAGAAATTGATTAATCACCACGGTATTCTCTGCCTGGCGTAAGAGGTCCCTAAAAGAGAACTAGTCAGATGCAGGCATACTTACCATCACATTGAGCCTGAGGCACATTTTTAACATCTTAAAGATCTTCCAAAGATCAGTGTATGCGATTGGTTACCGGGTCTGGAGACAACCGCCGGTGTAAAAGGAAAGTCCATTACTAACGAATATCCATACGCAAGTGCCAAAAACATCACCTTTTAACATCACCAACGAATGGGTCTCAGCGACGACATGATCCAGGATTTTTTTTTTGAATCTGAATCAAATTTTTTTGCAATTTTTCGTCTACCTGCTTAGTAGCTTTAGTGTATCTCGAAAAGATAGACTTTAGTTGAATTCTACATTCAGCAAAATATATTTGAATTGAAAAACAGCATGGGCAAACGTAGAACACTATTTTTAATTAAGAACCTGGTCACACTTTAATATTCAAGTATCTGCTCACACTTTTAATCTATTGCAATCATCAAAATTTGAACCTTTTGAAAAATGAATTCAATATCAAAGATTTTGGCAAATTAGAAAGTTTATCAAAATTTCCAAAATCTATATATATTATTTTCGAAGAACTTAAACTTTTCAGCTAGTCAAAAAATTGTTGATAGTTCAATGAAAATATCAACATTTTGCAGAAATTTTATGAAAGCGAAATCTTACTAGCGAAAAAAAACTATTCCACTCGCTATATCCATACCCATACGCTCAGCTTAGAAAATATTCCTAATTGCCCAAGTCAAACCAAAAAAAATATACTAAAATATATTTGAACTCAGCACACATATCATTACTTCTCACCGCTGTACACCTAGTCCTAACCAAAAATACACAAGTTACACAAATTACTTTATTTGGTGTCTTCACCATGGCGGATGAGTATTGCAATAAATGCACACGCTGCTACAAATGCGGCAAGACTGTATCACGCTCACGTTATGACACTTGTGGGTTTATGCGTCATATGCATGAGGATCATCCGGAACTTATTGAGAGAGCCAACCAAAAATTACAACAAATACATGAGCGGCATAGTTTAGCAAATCCTAGCGAAAATGAACAGAACGCTAAAGCAGAGCGCTGTAAGTAGCACAAATTTAATGCTGCAAGCAGCAGCTGTAATTCCATCAACTCCACATCAGGTGTCCCAACGCCGGAACTGCTGGAGTTAAAAAAGCAAAAATTTCGCAATAGCGTTGCACACTGGCGCCCCTGTGTTGGTAAAATTTATTGTCCAGTTTGTGGCTGCAAGCGTCATCCAGTTATGAAGATCTACTCGGGCAGCTGCTGTTTGTCCTGTTTGGCCAATTGTTGGCCAATATGTCTAATGCCGTGTCTCAAAACGCCTGAAAATAAGGAGTATCTGTACTGTGCCAAGTGTCTGACTTTTCTGGGCGTCTATAGTCGACTGACGAACAGCATGAGACCCAATCGTCTATTTGTGCCACATAATGATGAGCCAAACGAGGATGCAGCTAAAAAGTCTCGCTGCTCTCAATAAGACACCATTGTTGGAATTGTATTCAATTTGTATTAAATTCTCATTAAGGCCTAGAGCTTGGTGGGTGCCATTTGTGGGCCGCGATGTTTGGTCTAGGACAGA
The DNA here is from genome assembly GCA_949987675.1 of Chymomyza fuscimana. NCBI lineage: Eukaryota > Metazoa > Arthropoda > Insecta > Diptera > Drosophilidae > Chymomyza > Chymomyza fuscimana. Next base: position 49,968,178 of record OX465090.1, on the reverse strand, counting down.
AGAGCGACATGCATAGGTTATAATAGGACTCGTCTAGATTTGTTTTTTGTTTTTGGTCAGAGAGATCGCAATGTCTAGTAAGAGCCTTTGCTAGCCCTTGTCAACTTCTCGTCACCTGGTATGGACAAATAACCACACCAGAGTGATGAAGTGTTGTTGTATTTGGCTGCGGCTTGTTTCTTGGAGCTACGTTTGGGGTTTCATTCAATGAATAACTGAATGGGTTCCTCCTACTATGTTTTTAAGACGTAGATAGGAAGGTAGTTCTTTCTGATGGGGAGCTCCTAGCTTCCAATACTCCCATTCCCTCTACCTCTCTACCGCTCTACCTATCACCCTTTTCCTCTACCGCTTTACCTCTCTCCCTTTCCCTCAACCTCTCTACCGCACTATCTCTCTACCGCTCTACCTCTCTCCCTATCCCTCTACCTCTGTCCCTTTCCCTCAACCACTCTACCACTCTACCGCTCTACCTTTCTCCCTATCCCTATCCCTCTACCTATCTCCCTTCCCCTCAACCTCTCTACCGCTCTACCCCTCTACCCCTCTACCTTTCTACCTCTCTACCTCTCTACCTCTCTACCGCTCTACCTCTCTACCTCTCTACCTCTCTACCTCTCTACCTCTCTACCTCTCCCACTCCCACTTCCATTCACACTACATTTCTCTCTCTCACACTCTCCCTCTGCCTACTCCCACTCTAACTCCTTCTACCACTCCTTCTTCCTCTTCCTCACTCTCTCTCCGCAGCTCTCTCTCAGTATCGTTTAACTTCTGAACTAATATCTATTCGAGTCGACTCCCCTGGTCTCAGATGCCATAGAAAGTATCAGATTGTTTTCGTAATGGAACGTTTTGTCACCATATTAAAAGTAACTTGTAATACGTAAGAGTTGTACGAGTGCATGTATTATCGAAAATTTTGATAATTGCCCTAAACCGCAGGTAAAAAGGTACAGTAACGTTTTGTGCCAATGTTTGTGTTGGGCAGAATTAAGCATTTCCGACCCTTTAGGATAAATTATATTCTTTATCAGCATGAACAGCCGAGTCAATATGGCCATGTCTTTCTAGTAGACTGTATGAACATACACATCTCGGAGACTATGGAAGCTAGAGACACGAAATTTTGCCAATAGCCATTAATCGTACTCCAGTTGAAGTTTGTATATTCAAGACGTTATTTGGCAATGTGCCATCGAATTTATCGATAGCACAACTCCCTGCTAAACTAAGATCGAACGACTAATATAGGGAAACATTAATTATGAGTCATACGAGAGTCACCAAACTTGGTATATAGACTCATGATGAGCTAAATACAAATTTTTGGGAATACCACCAAGCATAGGCAAATCTTTTCATATGGATGAGCGCATTAAAATAATCGTTTGCTCAGAATTTGACGAATACTTGCAAAATTAGAATAAGTGCAGAGTATATTTTAGACGGTATGTTTCGACGAACCAGTTACTTGAACGTTACTTGAGTCAATGTCGCCTAATTAGTCGCTACTATCGTTATAATCGATAACAGTCTCTAGAGCATTTGAACTTTTACAAAGCACAAAATTAGTTTTCCACTTTCATTTAATTTGTAATTTTTGTAGTTTTTTAATTTACGCTCTTCCGAATAGTTAGTCAAAAGGTAAACGGCAAGTGTGCCGCCAATTAGACTTTGAACGAATAAAACGAATAGAAAAAAAATCGAGCCAAATTAGACGATTATTCTATTAGAGCAATGATGGACGGGGGCATTTCATTCATGACAACATTCCAAGTGTGATTTATGTCAATTTCCATGCACGACAAGATGCTCCAACAAAGACATCGTCAGTGCGGCAGTGCGTCACTGCGTCAGTCGGTTGCTCGATCAATTGGTCAAATGCTCAGTTTATCACTTGGTTTGAGAGCGTTGCGCCCACGCATTGGAACCGTGCGATAAGGCCAAGGCGACTGGGCCAACTATGAGACTGTGTGTGTGTGTGTGTGTGTAGCTGATCAAGCCAAGTTGCAGCAGGTTGGCAGGCCGGCAAAGCGCCGGCAGCTAACCCCTTTGGACTAAAGGTCACATACTACTCTAGCTTAATTGAGAAACAGTGCGTCGTTCTTCTAGAGCCTCATCAGCAAGACAGCCCCCGCCCGCCCGCAAGCTGCTCTAGTGCCAATCAATTCATTTACGTCTACTTGAGCATTTTATTGGACAACGTCTGGCCCCGCGGCTCGATTAATGAAATTAGACAATCAAGTGGCCGCAAGAGCGTAGAAAACTACAAATTAAAAGCACACAAAAAATTTCAAATCACTTAATTAAATAAATTTTTAATGTCGCTTTTAATTATTTCTATTTTAAATTGTACTTCTGGTTTTTATTGTCTTTGGCGCTTGACTTAAATTTTTTAATTATTTGTATAGCAGCTGGCCTTACTTAATTGCCAGCAAGGCGCGTTAAGAAGTTGAATAAAAATAGTTAATTAATATATGTGCCAAAAAAAAAATAAAGCTAGCTAGTATATATGTCAATAACTATAACGCGTTGCCAGGCTGCGCTGCCTAATCAATAAGTCAAAACTTAAGTCGTTGTACATCCAAAATTAATATAATAATATATCATATATAGTATTATATTTAAGTCTATGCCGGTTCAGCATTTTGACACGTGAAAACTTAATTGCTGCCTTATGTACATAAAAAAAAAAAAAAAAAACCTATAAAAAAAACAAACCAAAATGATTATTATAAATTTTGTAGCTTCTAATGAGACTCGTTAAATGAAAAAAAAAAAAAAAAAAAAAAAACAAGTCATATAGCGTATACGCCAGCGTGCGCTCTTTGCCTCTATCTCCAAAGTCTACTTTAGCCATATTTTTAGCAATTTGAAATGAAAATAAATAAAAAAAAACCTATTACTGCAAATCAACAGCAACTTTGTATGTAAATTTTTTATTGACAAGCAGTACAAAGCACAAAAATTGCATAAGATTATGAAACGCTAGCATTTGACAATGTGTGTGGGATCTTTTAGATCTATCTAGAGGAGTTCGAGCTCTGAAGGGAACTTGAGCTTGTGCAATATTGTAATGCAATTGTGTGCTCAGTGAAGATAAGCGAGTGTCACTTGGATCTTTCGGAATTTCTATTGATGTTGCATTATATAAGACCGGAAATATTTCAGTTTTTCTATGAAGCTGTAACTAATATGAATAGAAGTGATGCAACCTAATAAGCTTATATACTGCTAGATACTAATCAGCGGACTTGTTTCAAAAAATCACGAAATACACTTTATTAAGAGAAAAGAGTTCAAGCTGAAGTTTTAGTATATTACAAGTTTTTCGGAACGGCCGATTTTGCGCTCTTTGCCAGTGTGACCACATCAAGTTTCAATATTTTTCGCCAAAGGCTGAAAAAATTTTAAGCAAGTATTAGCACCACGCCGAGTTTCGCAAATTTTTTTTTTTTAAATTAAAACCACTGCTAGAAAAAATAAAAAAATGTGGTACAGTCGAGGCGGTGCCCGACAGTGGAATACCCTGTACCTTTTGTGTCAAAAAAATTTTTCCTGCATATTCCATCTAAGAACTTTCCAATTGGAATTTTTTTTTTTTTTGGTGCAAAACGATATTTATACCTATAAGTTTCGTAAATTTGTACCGATTTTAATGAAAATCGAAAGTTACGTCAAAGAAGCTATTTTAATTATATTGGGTAAGTTTCAAGTTGATATGTTAAGGGGTGTGGGAGAAAACACGGTAAATCGATTGCGGGGGGTGGTGGGACCGCATCGATAAAATTTGGATGTGGATTTGTTCATTAGAGCCACATGAATGAGCTTACCAAAAATTGTGATTCTAGGTCAGTTGTAGCCATAATTGCGTAGAGTCAAATATTGACGCAGTTTATTGGCAAGGGGTGGTGAAATTTGCACATTTTTGACTATAACTTCTGTTGTATTTGTCCGATTTTGTTCATTTTTTACACATAGATGCATGTAGCTACAACGCATCGCTCTGTTAAATTTCAGGTGAAAATACTTAACGGTGTGGCTAAAAACTACGCTAAAAACGAAAATCTACAGCGGGGGAACGGGGAAAGATATTGACATGATTCAACAAACTTCATCTGCTTAGGAACTATGCGCACCAGCTGGTAAAGTTTCGTGTCTCTAGCTCTTATAGTCACCGAGATCTAGGCGTTCATACGGACGGACAGACGGACAGACGGACGGACGGACATGGCTCAATCGCTACCCGAGGTTATGATAAGCATTTTGGTATAAAGGACTTGGGGTCTGCCACGCCTCCTTCTGTCCGTTACATACATTGCACACATCTAGTTTACCCTTTGTACCTATAGGTACAGGGTATAAAAATAGCAAACACGGCAAATTTCAAAATTTTCGCCTTTTGAGCGCATCCAAAAAAATTTAAAAAAAGTACGCCTAAAAAGCTTTTCGTACTGAAACTATGCGGTTTCGTGCCCAACGCGCTTTGCTTACCAAAGCCATTTATTTAAGCACAAATATGCAAAAACGTGCTTACGCCATCTAGCGGCAGATGGCAAAGAGAACTACAAATATCTTTTCTATATAACAGAGAACAGCGAAAATAAAAATTAGAGACACAATAGCACAAGGGCGAAGGAAAACATCTACTTACGAAAACTATAGAGTTTTGCCCTCCCCCCAACCCGCTTTGATAACCAACCAACTAGGGATCATCCATGAACTACGTGACGCCCCTCCCCCTTGTGACACAGTGACGGAATATTTTTCAAGATTTTTCATATGATCGTGATACCCCCCATCCCCTAGAGCGTCACGTAGTTTATGGATGATCCCCTACCACTGTTGTTTTTTAATTATTAATAACTTGCATGCGCCATCTAGCGGCAGTTGGCGCCGACGACAGAAAAGTGATTTTAAAACTTAAAACTTAAACTTAAGCCAACTTGCACTCACGTGTTTACAACAATTTCGTATTTTATTTATAATAATTTATGAAACTTTTTTTTTATTTTTAAGCAATGTTAATTGCAACTAATTGATTTTTTTGCACATTTCAATGCAAAAATTTTGTGAAAATTCACACAAAATAACCAAAAATTTCTGCCTTGATGTTTTATTTGTTGGCTTTTTGTTTTTGTAAATTCTCTGGAACTCACGCTCTCGCCCTGCTTGTGGCAGTGGCAATAAAAGTTGTACGCCATTTTGGCATTAAAAACAAATTAATGCCATTAAAAAAAAATAAAAATAAAATTAACCAAAAAAAAAGAAAACAATAAATGAAAACGCAAACAATATATATTTTGGTCAGTTTTGGTGCAGTGCATTTTCGGACTGTGAATTTGTAATGTATGTTTTTTATACATATATATTATATATATTATGTACATATTATTGAGGAGTCAAACTAAACGGAATGACAAAGTTAAATAGCCGACACAGGCCACAAAAACCAAATAAACATAACGTCGTCTTTACTTTTTGAAGATTTAAGCCAAATTAATGGACAGTCTGTTGGCCAAGTTGGTAGCTTTGTTTACTTGACAAATTTTAGCTACTTATGCGATTTTTTTTTGTCTTTTCCAGCCTGATGATGATTCATGCGGCTTGGCAATTGTTGTGGGAGTCGGGGTTTAGTGGTGGGGAGGGGTCAGTGTAGGGGGCACTTAGAGCGTTTAGAGCTAATCAATAATCATCATCAGTCTTCGGCAGGGTAAACAGCTGGAGTAAGCGACAATTGCCTAGATTTACATACGCGTATACATAACGATAAATGTCGCTGTGTGTACATAATGGATTACCATAGGATGTTAAATATTGAGGCGTTTTAAAAAAAAATATATATCTTTAAGTAGTTAAAGCTGTTTCTAGTTACACTTTAGATTAATTTGGTTTTTTACTTTTTTTCCTTGCAGCTAAGTGTTTCAACATTTAATGGTAAGTTTAAAAAATTGTATATTAAATATAATTAGAGTACAAAGTACAAAGATAGAGCACAAACTTCATTCAATTTGACTATGTTTTAATTTCAATAATTTAGAAAAAAAAATTATTTTTTATTTAATTAAAAATAATGTAACTTAATTTTTTTTGAATTGGTTTTTATACAAATTTTAAAATTAAAAAAAGTTTAAAAATTTTATCTGCTCAGAACTACCTTTACGGTCCATATATGTCTGCATTGCGTATACGTAATGTATAATATTAAAGAGTATGAAATGTGCTCAATAGAGCATGTTTTACTTAAAAATTATTATTTTTTTATTAAAAAATAAAACAAAAAATAAATTAAAAAATACTTTTTTTTAAATTTTGTTGAGCTCGCTTTTATATAAATTTTAAAACTAAAAAAAAAATGTTACAAAATTTGATTGACTACATTGCGTGTGTTCGATAGAGTACAAACTTCATTACATTTTTTAATTTCAATAATTAAGAAACAATTTTTTTTTTTTTTTTTAAATTTAACGTAATTTTTGGAAAATTTTTAAATTAAAGCATAGCATGAAATGTGTTCGATAGAGTACAAACTTCATGCAATTTAGCTATGTTTTACTTAAAAATTATTTTTTTTTTTATTAAAAAAATTTAACTTAATTTTTTTTTAAATTTTGTTGAACTCGCTTTTATATAAATTTTAAAACTAAAAAAAAAATTTTACAAAATTTGATTGACTACATTGCGTGTGTTCGATACCTAATAACTTAATTTTTTTTGAATTGGTTTTTATACAAAGTTTAAAATTAAAAAAAGTTTAAAAATTTTATCTGCTCAGGACTCAGGACCTTTACGGTCCATACATGTCTGCATTGCGTATACGTAATGTATAATATTAAAGAGTATGAAATGTGCTCGATAGAGCATGTTTTACTTAAAAATTATTTTTTTTTTTATTAAAAAAATTTAACTTAATTTTTTTTTAAATTTTGTTGAACTCGCTTTTATATAAATTTTAAAACTAAAAAAAAAATGTTACAAAATTTGATTGACTACATTGCGTGTGTTCGATAGAGTACAAACTTCATTAAATGTTTTAATTTCAATAATTAAGAAAAAAATTTTTTTTTTTTTTTTAAATTTAACGTAATTTTTGGAAAATTTTTAAATTAAAGCATAGCATGAAATGTGTTCGATAGAGTACAAACTTCATGCAATTTAGCTATGTTTTACTTAAAAATTATTTTTTTTTTTATTAAAAGAATTTAACTTAATTTTTATAAATTTTGTTGAACTCGCTTTTATATAAATTTTAAAACTAAAAAAAATAAAATTCAGATAAAAATTTTTTTTTTAAATTTGATCTGCTCATGCCTACCTTTATATGGACCATATATGACACATTGCGTATACGTAATTTTTATTTAGTGTCTTATAAGCATATATTAAACTATTGCCATTAATTTTTTTTGTTATGGGTAGGTATATGACATTATTTTTATTTTTTATATTTTCTTTAAATTTCTATCCACGTGTTTTACTATATATTTTAAAATTAAGTTTACGCTTTCTGCTTTTTTTTTTTTTGTAAACAAACAGCTAATTTTTGATCACAGTTTGTAAGCTTAACAAAATTTCAGAGCTGACACCACATTACTTTTAATTATGAAATTATTGTACTTCAGATATGCATTTTTGGATTATAATAGACTCATGAAAATTCCGACTGTAGATAAATAGAAAATTCATTTTTTCTACTCCATATGCTTTCTTTTAGGCATAAAGTAGCATCAAATCGATACAATAATGCCAAGTAATTTTTCCACATTCATCATACTGCCATGTTCGTGTTGATAAATAGCATTATATCATTGGCATCTTAAAATATAAACTCTGCCAACAAGTTCTTTGGCCTTCGTCGCCTTGATTTCAAAGAAAAAAATGTTTCCTTGGTTTTTGATTAGTTTAAATAAGTCTAAGCAAGCCTTATAAAATATCTTTCTCTTTACGATCAAGCAACTTACAATACGCTATTTTTTATTTTTGGCAAGCCCTACAAGGAACAAAAACAAAACATCACTGTATACACCCCAACGCTGTATCTCAAAAAAATTGAAAAATTTAACAGCTACAGTGTCTGCCATTGTCGCGCTGACTCACATTTTTCTGAACTTTGATTGAAAGCCTTTTCAAACAAAAATTCAATTAAACATTGCACAAAATTAATTAAAATTCATAAATTTTTTTTAGACAAATAGTTCAATTCGATTAAAATGATTTTTGTGTTTTTTATTTTAACTCAATTTGTATCACTTTGCAATTTGTTTGCCACTTGAGTTCAAACTTAATTGAAAGCAAATTTCATCCTTGGCGGCTACGCACAGCTTTATGCTATTAAAAGGAAGCAAGTCAACAACATGCTGAAAATGTTGGCCAAATGTGTGGCAAATGTAAACAAGGCATATAAAAAGAAAAATAAAAATAAGTGAAACAAAAAAAGTTTGCTAAAAATAAACAAAATGGCAGCCGCAGCTTCCTGCTCGCACATTAGCTATAATATATTACTCATACGCCGCGTTGTCTTGCGAAATAAAAAGATTTCAATATAAAAAGACGCGCACATGGCGAACACATACTGGAGTGTGCATGTGTCTCGTGTTTTGGATCGTGGGGCTTCTATAAACACAAAATGCTCCACATGCTATATATACATATATGTATACTAATGTGCTCAAGTCATGTCAAGCGAAATCAATCAAAGACAACAAATTTTCAGCACGCAATCAATTTATAACAAGCCAAACTGTGCTGTGAGTTAGATGTTTATTTTTTTTTTTTTCACTCACTCTTTTCTTTTTTTTTTTTTTTGGAGCAACAAAAAAAAAACAAAAGGTGCGGCAAGTTTTCTGGTTTGCTCAAACTAAACGATAACGCAGCATGTGGCTACAGAAAACAAAACAACAACAAAAAAAGTGTGACCAAGTTTTGCAAATTTTTGGCGCAACGTTGCATTCGGCTGGTTGGGGGCACTCGAGACAATTGGGCGCCTGTTTGCGTATGGCCAGCTAGCTGTGTGTGTATGTGTGTGTGTGGCTTCCGTAACGACGCCCACACACAGCTGCTATGCGTGTGTCACGACAAAATGGCGTCGTTTGGCAAAGGCAAATCAATCACGGTGCTAAGGAAATCAACAAAAAATGCCTTAATACACTGCAAAAAATAAACGTTATCTTGGTAGTATCTAATATTTTAGTTTATGATGCCAAAATTATCTAATTAAACTTGTTGCACATGCTGAAATTAAAATTTTTTTTTTTCTAATAATGATTGGACTTACTGGAGCGCAATCAATCCTGCCATTATTATCTATTAGCTAATTGACGCATATGACAGACTGCATATAAAAGTACCTTAAAAAAAAACAAAAAATTTTTGTTTTTTTTATTATGTTAAATTAATGCATTTAACTGATTTCAGGCAAATAGGCTAAAACGTGTTTTTTTTTTATTTAAAATAAATTTATGCATATAAAAAAATGAAAAAAAAAAAAAAGCACAGCTTAGCACAGCTCTCTAATACACTGCTTGATTTTGTTATAAAGGGTATTCATAAGCAGTCCAACCAACTCTATGGTACTGCGACTATGCGCAATTTAACCTGTCTAACAATTTGCAAACTAACAACTTGCAAGCTCTCGCTCTATCTTGTTCCATCTGCAATTTGTTACTCACTCTAGCATAGTAATCCTTGTTGGGGCATAATTATCATAATTGCGCCCTCACATATAGCCGGGGCAAGCTGAAATGATAATGTCGGCGCCAGTATTTCCGCTTTTATTAACGCCGCACAGCTCTGCGAGACAAGTTGTCCGGGCATGGACAGTAAACGTGGCCGGAATCCGCTGCCAGGGCTAGGCTAGGCTAGGACACTGTTTAAACACACCCAGCAAAAAGAAGTGGACGACCAACTTGCCCGTTGGGGTGGCCATGAGTGTGTCTAAGTGTGTGTGTGTGTGTGTAGTGACTGCCTGACACGCACAATTAAGTGCCGAACCATGCCACCCACATACCAAAAAAAAAAAATAAAAAAAATATATATGGATGATTTTGCCTTGGCGCTTTTTTGGGGAGAGCTCTGTTCAAGGATAATGTCGACGTATGCGTCCGTGCGTCCGTCGGTCCGTCTTGTACGTTTTTCTTTTCATTTGGCGCTGCTTTCAAAATCAAATCAAATAAAATGAAATTTACTACGCTCACGCACGCAGCCCGCTCTCTCAATCTCACTTTCTCTGGCTCTCTTGCACCCTTTCTCTAGCACATTCTTTTACACACTCTTACTCTTTCTCTCTCTCTCTCTCTCTGTGTCTCCAGCTCCAAAGTGAAAATAAACAGCACGAAATGCGTTGTTGTTTCTTACTATACCCTGAAACTTAGCGTAGCGAGTATATTAAGTTTGTGCAAGCGTATGTAACAAGGAGAGAGTGACTCCAAAGACCCACCCCCTCATTTAGACAAGTTATAAGAACTGGGATAAACAAATTTGAGATTTTGACTGCTTAGCTATATTTTTGAAATTTCATTTTTCGATACTTGCCAAATATTGGAGCTAATGGGCATTTGGAAATAATTTAGAAGCCAGAGCCTCAGATACATAGCAGTGGCTGGGTAGCTGGGTAGCTGGCTCAAATCCGACTAGTTTGATGTAGTGTTAATAGCATAGAGTATCTCAAATTCGTTTGCGTACATCTTCTATCTGCGCCACATTTTTTTGTTTTGGTACTCATTGTGGTTGGGCGTCGTCGCTAGTTTTATGGCACTCACTGTTGTTGGTTTTATTTTTTTTTTTTTTTATTATTATTGTATGTATTATTTTTTTTCCGACTATATAGTTTTTTTTTTTTGCTGCTCTATGTATTTAACATTTTCATTTCCGTTTCGCCTTAATGCACTTGACCTTCAACCGTCTGCGCGGTTTTAGCTATATACTTTTATATAGCTTTATATACAAGTAATTTTAGGCTAGCTGGCGCTTCCATCAATTGAGTTCTAAAACTAGCACCCCCAAAAAAAAAAAAAAAAATCATAATAATAGTTAGTTAGTAGTAATTAATAATGCAAAACAGCAAAAATTAGCAACATGAATAAAGTTTCGTTGAGAATTTTGCAAACCTCTGCCATCTATCTTTAAGTTTTTTATGTCTTTGGTTGATGCTGGTTTCTCTAAGATAGCCAATAAATTGTGGTTTTACGCAGCGATAGGACCTAAATGCATGCGAATTTGATTATTCGGTTTATTGAGGCAACTGTACAAAAACTGCTTGTGCAAAAACAAAGAGAGAGCGTACGCAGCTAACAAAACTTGGCATAATAAAATGAAATATTACTAAATCGAGAAGAGAACGCTTCAAAGCTGAAAACTCCCGAAGAAACGAAGTCTTTCTGTCCAAAACGTTAAAGCATTGCCTCGTGGAACGAATGGAATTGGCACATAATCTTATTTGAAAGAGTATTTCGCTGTGACTGCCTTACGTCTCAGGAGTAATTTTTCTTCTAGTTATAGCCATGCAAAAAAAAGCTAGCATTTTTTAGCCATATAGCCAAAACCTGTGCCCCCAATATTTTTTCTCAAAAAGCTGCCGTAGCAGCTCTCGATTTTGCTTAGGTACAGTCTACGCAAAATTAGTTATCGCTTGCGCTAAATAGTTAAAAGCTATAAAGTTTTAATAGTTCGTAGTGTTACTTATAATGTAGCCTTAGCACCATCAAAACTAAGGGATACTGAACCGAAAGACGGGTTCTCTTATTTAGGCACAAGGGTCGTTGTATCACAAAAGCTCTTTAATGGGTCTAGATGATTTGGATTATTTTCTTATGTTTAAAGGGTCCGGACCCTTTTTGTGATGCAACGACCCTTGTGCTTAAGTAAGGGAACCCGTCTTTCGGTGCAGTATCCCTTAGTTTCGATGATGCTAAGGACATATTATAGATAACACTACGAACTATTAAAATTGACAGTATCATCTGAAATAAAAGAAAATGTCAGAACCAAGGAACAATGAGAAAGGAACATTGCGTACAGTTGTCACATCTTACGAGCACTTTGACCAATTCTACAAGAACAGCACCAGAAGAGGATGCATGCTCTCCATCACGACTTCTGTCGTAGCTGCATAGATGAGCAGAAGATAGAAAGCTTCCAACACCGATTGCCCTGCACTTCTTAGGAAACACGGTCAATAACTGCAAAACACTTCTTCAAAGAGCTGTCTGGCAAATCTGCCTATGGCGGATCAAGGTATAATATCCGAGCTTCTATGACTCCGCAAGAACAGTACCTGAATAGTGGTTGGAGTCTTAAGAGGGCACTGCACCATAATAGCTGAGAGGAGACCGTAGAGAGCGTAGATGAGGAGGATATAGAAAGCGACTTCCCTGAACTTCTTAGTTAACGCACCCAATATCTGGGAAGCACTTTCTTCAAAGATATGGACTATCTGACAAAGCCCGGCTCGTCTTATCAAATTCTACAAATGTTTCAACATGAAGTAATGGAATAGTACACTATGCCACCCAACTATTCTAGCTCCACTACCAACTACCTACTCTTCCACAGCTTTTTTTTTTACGTTTCTCAATTTAATTAGATAAGTTACAATAAAAAATGATCATTCTCATATTGCAAGATTCTAAATTTGGAAGCTACATATTTCTACGTAACCTTAGTTGATCGAGTTCACTCTATAATGATTATTGCTTACTAGTATGGTATTTTTTGTACATCCAACAGCTATTCTTCCAGGATCTTAATATACATACATATATCTATCTAAGATAGCGTACCAGAGTTTAACCACAATGTTGAACTGCCACTCGGAAGATGATGGTACGAAGAATTAGAAAAATTCACTTTTTAACGCACACAAGACATTATCACCGAAAAAAACAACCTAGGGAATTTCGCAAGCATAAAATATCCCAACCATTGCTCATAGTTTGAAATGCCGCAGATTTTTGCAGAAATCCGTTTCTATCTCCTATACTCATTGTGTTTAGAAAAAGGATCAAAACTAGTTTAGTCATAAAACAATAAAATTTGTTACTTGAGAACAGTTGGTATCTAATGGAAACGCATTATGCCGTAAGACTTGCCTTAAAAATTCCGTTGACATTGTAACAGAACTGGCACGCAATTACCAGGGTAATTTTTTTTCTTTTTTTTTTTTTAGCGTAAATTCCATTAGGATTATATTACCACACACACACATACGCACACACACACACACATGGAAGCCACAAAACTATAAAATAAAAAACTTTTCATTTCATTTTGTTTTTGTGTTTTTTTTTTTTTTGCTCAATTTTTTATTGTGTTTTGGCAAACAAATGATCCTTAGCAGTTGGATTAGGGCCAAGCTCTAAGCTGAAACCCGTACAATGTCAGGCCATAGTACGAGCAGTATATAAGGCGTTGGCTGGCTTTGTGTAAGTGTGCGTGCTAAGTAAATACGTGGATATGTGTCAAGGACATGGCGTGGTCCGTCCGCCTGTGGGGTCGTTCATATGTATGTTGTATGTGATATATGGTTACTTAGAGAGCGGGACACGTGGAGTTCGGGGCCCGGCTTTCTTAGGCGTGCCTAGTTGCAGTTAACTTTCGCTTACAGTTAGTTTACAGCTGTCATTTTACACACTCACACTCACACACACACACACACATACGCTTTTGGGACATATTTGGAGCACACTAATTGATATTTCTTCCAGTGTCGCTTATATGTTTATATATGCTATTTTTTTGTTTCCTCATTTCTTTTATTTAATTTTGTTTTTGGCACGCCCTGACGCATAAATTTCAAAAATATATATTTACTTATATTTATATATATGTATATATATTATTTTTTGGTGCCATTTTATACCCACGAGACATCCAAGTTAGGACACGCCTAATGACAGCAGCAGCTTTCTCCCTAGCCTCGCTTTGGCAACTCTTCTAATTGCTCCAACATCTGGGCTTGGGTGCTATATACATAAGCATATACATATGTATAAGCTCAAGGCTAAGCCAAGTTTTAGACACATAATAAGCGTCAAAATTAATGGTAAGATTTGTATCTAGGCATAAGTTGTATTTACTTTTGTTTTTGTGGCATAAATGCTCCTGTTGATTTATAGATATTATATTCGAAAAACCCAAAAATACGTGGCTTGGAAGCACTGTAATAGTTTTACATGGCCACAGTGGTTTCAGCAAATTTAATCTATTCAAAATGTTGGAAATTTTTCAGCTCAAACCAAACCTGGTATTTTTTTTAGTTATTAAATGCGAATTTTATGATTTCCCATCAAAATGCCATATCCATCTCTTTTATGGTAATTTTGGCCTAATTTTTATTTGGTATATTTCTTTTGGAAATAGTATTTAAAATAACTACAATTAGGGAATTTAAAAAAAAAAAAATTGTTTTTTTTTATATTTTCTTTTAATTTTTTTTTTATAAAATAATAATACGCATTAATTTTTAATTAAACATGTAATTTTGCACAATTTTTAAAAAATTGTTTAGAAAAAATCTTGCACTTGAACAATTAGCGTGTTCACAAAGTTGTGCATCGATGCAGAAATGCAAAAGTGCCAGTCTAACAACGTGAGCAAGCCTAGTACAGGAAATTTTGCACCAAGAAGCAGTCCAAGAGTCTGTTAGATGGCCTGCTTTCTTGTTGGTAGAGCAAGATAAAATTTGGAGTGGAGAAATTTTGTGCAAAAATTCCATTTAATAGCATAAAGCAACAATGTGGTGTGGAGAGCAAATTTCCAACTCTTCGTTAGATTGAATTGGTTGAAGGTGTTTGCTCAACCATACGTTATTTGCATGTTATAATTCTTTTATAATTTGAAAAAGTCGCTAGACCAGAAAAAGCTATTGATGAACTGATATCGTTTTATATATATTTGCCGATTTTTTACTATAAAGAAATAAAAAGTTAATTTATTTAATTTTTTTTTAATTTTTTAATTACTTATGACCTACTTACAGCTACAAAAAAGTAGCTTTAAAAATGTGTTTATGTTTTGTAGATATTTAACAGCACTGATAAATGCAGCAGTGCACTGCTTGTCGTATTCAAAGGTTAGTGTGCCTTGCAAGCAGTGCAAAACTTTTTCAGTGCAAGTTGTACCTAGCCTAAATATTATATATAAACTTTTAAGTTTAAATGCCATTTTTTTAAACTTTAATTTTTACATTTTTGATTATATCTCTAAACATTTGCAATTCCAAATATCGCAAGTGGTCCTGTGCTGAAGATCTGGAAGATTCTCTGCATTACGTTGACGGCTACGGCAAGTGCCAGAACCAAAGTCCAAAGTTGTTTATAATATTTTTGAAACCCAATGAAAAAAACCGTTTCGTTCTACCACGGAAACTTAGTTTTTGGAGTTAGTTCGTTTAAGTTTATGAATACTCAAATTTCTTTGACCATAACGCTATGAAATATCCAAACCATCCCGTCTTCTAATGCCTGGACTAGACACGGCGTGCGCCTTTTTAAACAAATCGAATGGATATGCCCAAGTACAATGTTTATTCATAAGATTCGCTAGATTTCGGTTTTAGTTTAACATATCATGGCATTTCCTCGAAATGTGAGAAAATTCTAAGACAGCTGGCAGCTGGCTGGATGGTTGGTCAGAGGCAGCTGGTCGAAAAAGGCAACGAACAGCACCGAAGTTGAGATGCTCTTATTGCCAGCAATGAGTAGTGAATATTTTTTCTTCTGTTTGGTGCATTTATTTTTAAATTTTCCAGCTGAAACTATTATAAAAAAATATAGATTTATTTATTGTTTACTACAATGCACTGTTTATTCAGTTTTTTTAAGATATACAGATAAATTAAACTTAAATTATTAAAAAATTATTTACATTGGTTGAAACTCAATCCAATCTAACTTTTAAGGAATTTTGCAGCGCTAAATATATTTTTTTTAAATTTTAATTTTTTTATGAGATATTCGGAATAATACAAATCAATGAGCTCAAGCCGTTGAGAATTTAGACCTCTCAGAACATTTTCCCATATTCAAAATATCTTTTTTTCTCAACTGTGCAAACAATATTAGCTATTTTTTCCTGTTCCTGTAAAATTAAAAAAAAAAATAAAAAAAATTCTCAAAAAATTGTTTAAAAAAAATTTCTTTGAATAATAATAAAATATGTAAAAAAGACATTTTTTTTTTGTTGTGTTGCATATATTTTAAATTGAATAAATAAAATGCAAAAAAAAAAAAAATACTCCATATAAAAATATAATAATATAGAAATATAATAAAGCAAAAATTAAATTTAGGCTACTAAAAAATTAAAAAAAAAAATATAATTCAAGCTAATTTTTGTTTAGAGCTAAATTTTAAAAATCAACTTTGCGTAGTTAAAGAAACGCGCTACCGCTCAGAAGCTTAAAACTCTCTAGCTTTATTCACAAATAATTATTTACTTTGACTTTTTTTTTTTTTACATATAAATATATGAAATTAACAATTTCCTAGCGCCACCTTGACAGCGGCGACGACGTCCTTAAAAAATATTCTTACATAATAGAGAGATATTATATAACAAAATCCCAACTATTTTAAAATGTTCTTTTGTGGGCTTTTTAGGCGCCATCTAGCGGCAGCAACTTGCTTGCCTCAACTAGCGCGTTCAGTGTAAGCAAAAAAATAAATGATGACGTTGACGACGATGAATTCGCAAAAACGTTTTTATGTAATAGAAAAATATTTTATAGTAAAACTTTATCAAGTTTTCGATAGTTGTCGGGATACTGAAAAATTTTTTGACTTTAATTTATATTGCTCAAAAATGACGTTGCTTAAAAGCTTTTATAATAGGTTCGCTTGAGAGCAAATATTTGGAATATTTCACAGTCCTTGAAAAATACTGCAATTATATGATAGATATTGTTTTTATTTTGTAGAACGATCCAGTAGAAATCAAAGTTTCAAGAACCAACCGCACATGCCCAATGCTAGAGTATACGGCCAAACCAAAAACGACGTCGTCTTCCAGTTCGAGTTCGACAACTGACATGCCCACATACACACAAAATTTCCATTAGATTTTCTTGTGTGGTTTTTTCTATTTTGGA
This sequence comes from Chymomyza fuscimana, assembly GCA_949987675.1. Classification (NCBI taxonomy): domain Eukaryota; kingdom Metazoa; phylum Arthropoda; class Insecta; order Diptera; family Drosophilidae; genus Chymomyza; species Chymomyza fuscimana. The sequence continues at coordinate 49,951,092 of OX465090.1, read as the reverse complement.
TGTTCTCATTTGCAATAAATAAACACAATAAACATTTTTAATGCGAATTCCTTCATAAAAATCATGTTGATGTGCCTGTTGATAGCCAAAGATCATAATGAGCAAGTTGAGAGCATGCCACTGGGATCGTCATCGTCATCAACATCATCATCATCATCATCATCTGCAACTTTTGCTGTTGACAGCTGTCGCATGGCATTTTTTACACAGCGCTCTTTCCCACTGAAGAACTGACATCTTAAATGGAAGAGCCGCCCAAAAGCACATAAATAGTGGTATATACATATATACTTGTGTATGTACAAAAGACAAAGACAAAGCTGCGCCATAAAACAAGGTGTGAAAAGTCTACAAAAATGCGATTTTGGCAAAGCCCCGAACCAACAAAAAAATCACAAAAAAAAAAAACGTACTACAACAATTTCAATGTTTCTCAGCGCATTTTGATAAAATTCCAAAATAAAATAAACCAACATAAACAGCTCGTAAATAACAATAAATAAAAATAAAAGAATAAAAAACGCTTCGCAAAAGTCAAAAAGTCGAGCAGTTCTGACAGCTCCAGCGACAATAGCAGCGACTCTCAAGCGATCTGATAAAGCTATATATTTTTGGGGGGGCCTTAATCAGCATAAATCGCTTTGATGTCACAAATGTATTAACTTGGAAATTAATTAGATTTTCTTAACGTACATTAAATTCCTTTCAATTGCAACAGCAACAACTACTACCTCTACTACTTATAAGATAAGATTTTTATATATATGTATGTATTTTTTTTTATTGTACTATGTTGTTGATAAGAAATCTTTGACAGTGCCCAAACACACGCATATCGCAAAATTGATAAAAATACATATATATATATATATACATATAGTATGTATATAATAAACTAAAGTGTGTAATGAAAGTTATGATTATGAACGTCCTTGCTATGACACACACAGATACACTTATACATGCGCAAACTTAAGAGCACATGAACTGCAATTTCAAATCTTATCAGCTGATACAAGACCAACAAAAAAAAAAACAAAATGAGTAATAAGCACAAGTGATAACTTTTTTTTCTTTGCGTGTATTGAGGAACATTCTGGTTGGCCCCAAAAAAAAAATCATTCAAGATTCGCACAAACACTTGTAAAATGAGGTTTCCGTAGACTTTGAGAGCTATGACAAATAATGGTTCACAAAACTAAAGAATTTTTTATTTATTTTTAATTTTTTTTTTGCAAAAAGACAGCTCTGACCTTCTAAAGTATATATGAGTGCAAAAAAAGTGCATATCAGTTTTTAAATCGATCTCTTTTTGATTTCAAAACAATATTCACCTTGTATAGTTTTTTTTAGCTAATATCTATTATATGTCGAGTTATCGATAATTGCATGTTTAAGTAAAATTTACTTTTACAAAACATATCTCATAACCAACTAAAGATATTTGAATTTAAAAAAAGTGCAGGTTTTTAAAAAAATTCATATTATTTATCGAGTTATCGATATTTGCAAATAAAAATATTTGAATTAAAAAAAAATTTCAAATAAAAAAAAAGTTTTTTTATGCAATTTTTTTTTTAATTACTAGCGAATATTTACCTCGTAATACTTTTTGCGAAATTTCGATTATTAATGAAGTTATCGATAATTATATATTTTTTATTGAAAACTAATGTCTCATAACCAAATAAAAATTTTTAAATAATTTGTTAGATCAATGACTGATAAAACTTATAATTCCTAAGATTTTTTTTTTTTATACGTTTTTCTAAATTTTAAATCAATACTTAAAAACTAGCCAACTATTAATTCTTAAGAAAAATGTAGCTTTTATCGCTTTTTTATCGACTCATCCATAACTGCATAATTAGATAAGCTTTTTTGTCACAAGTTATATTTCGTATACAAATAAAGATATTTAAATAATTTTTTATGTCAATGTATGATTAAACTTTGAATTCTTTAAAAAAATGTTTTTTTCCAACTTTCTATATGCTTTAAGGCAATATTTCTTGTAGGCACATTTTTTTTGAAAATGTTGATTTATTTTTTTTGATTAAAAATAAAGATATTTCAATAAGTTTCGCTTTAATGAAAAAAAAACTTTCAATTAAAAAAAAAAGTTGAATTTTTTTATACCAGCCAATGCTCAAAAAATCAACACTCAAATTTTTGTTGTCAAAATTTCGATTATTTGAATAGAGTTTTCGATAACTGCTTAGTTAGGCTTTGATAATAATATAATCTTGTATTTCAATTCAACTAAACGAGAACGAAATATATCATTTTTGTCTATTTATTATAAAAAAAAATATTTAAAAAAATTGTCGTGCTGTTACTTAATTACATGTTTTTTTTTTAATATAATAATTTAAAAATAGTCTTAATCGACTTTCAAAAAAATGTGGAATTTTTTAAAAATTTAAAAATTATTTTTTTAATTAAAAAAAAGGTGTTAAATAACATTAAAAAAAATAATTTTAAAATAGTCTTAATAGATTTTCAACAAAATTTTAAATATTTTAAAATAGTTTTTTGTATTAAAAAAAATAAAAAAAATTTATTTAAAAGCACTAAAAAAATAATGTAAAAATATTCTTAATAGATTTTCAAAAAAAATGTTTTATATTTTAAAACTATTTTTTGAATTGAAAAAAAAATAAAAAAAAAGTTCGGTTTTGTTTAAAAAATAATAAAAAGAAAATATTTTAAACAAAAAAATAACAGGCAAAAATAGTACATAAATTTAGAAAAAACAAAATTTTTAATTTATTAAATATTTAAAACTTAATTTTTTTATGCCGTATGTCCAAAAATAAAAATTATTAAATTTTGTTGATCTATAAAAAATAAGATCTCTATTATTCTTGTAAATGAGTTATCGATAACTGCAGTTTTAGTTTGATAGATAGAAAAAAAAGAAATATATATATTGAGTTGCCTAAAAAAAATATATAAAAAATATATTTTTTAAAAAATGTTTGTTTTTATGATTAATAATTTAAAAAAAATCTTTATAAATTATCAAAAAAAAATTTAATTTTTTATACAATAAGTATGTTACAAGATTAATTTTCCAATTTTAAAATGTAAATGTAAAATTTATAAAAAATAAGAAATATATTATCTATGTAAATAAGTAGTTATGCTTATTCTAGTGATGACATCTCCACCCAGTGCCTAGGAATAGGAACAAACTTAAATTAGACCAAAAAATAAACAAATTTTTTGTGCTTTTTGGAAAAAAATTAAGCAAACCGACTGCAAACCGTCCAAAACTCTCTTTTTACTTGTGAGACGAAGCGTTGCCGAAACATTTAGCCGATTTTTAACGCTATATATATATATAATTGTCGAAATCAAGTTTTTTTGCGAGAACCAAAAGCATTTGTTCATAATTGCTTATATCAATTTAGATTCAAAATAGATAGTGATCAAAATATTTTTTAATTTAATTTTTTGTAATTATTAAACGACCTCTTTGTAATATTATTATTAACAAAAATAAGTACGACGCATGTAAACAGCTGTTTGTTGTTAGTGTGGCACTTCTGCATTAGTGTCTCGCTGTTAGGGTTGCTCACATTGTTATTCGGGCATTTCTGCACTTATTGTTTTTTAAATTTGATTATTATTTTCTAAAAAGGCAGACATTTTTTTTCTATTGATTTGACGAATTGTGCTGATTGTTGTTAGTCTAGCACTTCTGCATTACTGCCTCGCTGTTAGGGTTGCTCAGGTCGTTATTTGGGCATTTTTGCACTTATTGTATTTTTGAGCTTAGAATTCAATTTCTTGTTGCACAAATCGGTTTTCAGTATTCATGCTTTCATTAAATTTTTGGTAAGCAGGTTTTCAAGTAAAATACGCTATAAAAGTCGTCATCGTCATCATTTATTTTGCTTAAAATATGTCCGCTAGTTGGCGCAATCAAGTTGATGCATAATGTGTAAGGCAGTGATGGGAGTTGCTGAGCGCAGCGAGTAGGGATCAAAAGAGAGATGCGCAGCAAATGATTGAAGTAATTCAAAAATTATTAATTACTTAATAAACTAAAAAAAATGAGCCGCAATGAAGCTTATAAGCCGAACCACTTAAATTATTAGCAATTATATAACTATCTAATACTAATGGTACTTAAAAAAAGTAATAAATTTTCGTTTTTTTTTTTTTGTAAGTTCTTTAATGATGGCATATAATTCTTTCATATGTACTTTTAGAAACTCTTAATTTTAGTAGCTTCCGCTTGCATAACTTTCTCGTAATTGAACCGGGCAGCCGTAATGTCTCTTGCGTGACCTCCGGTTCAAGCTAAAAAAGTTCTTTTTTTTTCTTTTTGGGTAGTTTTTTTTTATAATGCTATCCAACTATTTAACAGTTTTCAACAGTTTTCCTTGGCCTTGTGCCGAAACGTCAAAAACGTGCACGGAAAATGTTTGACTATTGTAAAACTTTGGGCCACGCGTTGTACATAATTTACGGCGTTATGACCATCAAACAAGCTAAGGACATTTTTGTCATGGTATGCTTTAGTAACATAGCTACATGCTTGTATATACGCGTATATATCTATATATGTATATATTTATGTATGCGTGGCGTTGGGCAATGGGCATAATGTGCGAAATTCTTTTTCAAGAATTCTCTGCATTATAGCATTTTTATATCTATGAGTAGGTTGGTGTGTCTGTGTGTGTGTGTGTGTGTGTGTGTGTTGTGCATGTTAAACACGGAACGTCGTTCCGTAGTTCCTAAGTGAATAATAAATTAATTGAATAGCCGCTGTCGACATTCGTTCCATTTTTGGAGTCTTAGTTTGCAGTGGGCAGCGGGATAAAAGCCACCATAGAACCATAGCACCATCTTGGACTCTGCCAAGTTCGTAAATTTTTATGTTAATGGCCTCCGGCAAAGTCTTCAATTTCGTTTTTGTCTACGCTATTCTCTATTTCGTTATGCTCGAAAGTTTTTTTTCCTTTTTCATTTTATCACTTTATTGGATTGAAACCCCCATCCCTGGGCACACGCACACACTATGCACGTCGCTATACGTCAATAGCCACCCACACAGCGTGCGCCATAAAGCCAATGCAGCAGCAGCAGAAGGAGGCACAGTGTGCCCTCACCCGCTGCGCTGCTAATCAAAGGCAGATACATTATCTAAATGCTTAATTAAAGTGTAAATTTGCCGAGCAGCGCAAAACTGTTTTGTAGCTGTGTGTGTTTGTGTAGCAGCAAAACTCGGCGAAAGCTTTTGCGGAAGTTTCCCTGTATCTGTATATATATCTGTTCCATAGACACCACGCCTCCAGCGTAGGGCGCGTTGATAAGAAAAAGTTTCAGTCAATCAATGACACTTAATTAGAAAATAGCTGAGCCAGTGTATGGTATAGTGCGCGAAAGAGACCGAAATGGTCATTAATGTGGCAATTTTGTATCTGCAAGATACTTTGCTAGCGCTACACGTTTTCAATGTTGTCTGCTGTGCTTGGCTTCGTTTGCTTTCTTTGCTAGCTTTTAATTAAGCAAAAGTACCAAAAACAACAACAGCAACTACGTAAGTAATGGCAAAATCTCACAATAGCAGCTATTTTTATGGGCCAAGCAACTACTTTGGTGCGGAATTGGTTCAAGCCAAAAGCAATAAAACCAAGAAAATCCAACTTAGTATGAAAACAACTTCAAGGCATTAAAGCTAACAAAATATAAAGTTTACTTTGAAAAATTCAATTATATTCGTAAATTGCAATTTTTATATTTTGTTTACAACTTTTTTTTTTTGTTAAGCTTAAAAACAATTTGTTTAAAAATGGAAAACTATTTACTATATTAGGTTTTTTGTATATATATGTAACATAGAGAAACAGATACCAGAGACACTTAAAGTTAACTCTAATAAAGCGAGAAGAAAGAAATTGATCTATACAAGTCTATGCGTTTGTATGAACGCTCTGATCTGGCAGACTTTAAGAACAAGTAAAAACAAACTAGACATTTGCGCTATATTTTCAGCAATTTGAAAGTTATAGCTTCAGTGCATATAGACAAAATGTGGCAAATAAAAAAATCTTTCGATTGATACCAAACATCATTATAATCGCACTGCAAACAACAGAGATAATCGCAATAAACTATTTTAGGGGAAGCAGTTTGAATGGCCTCAGAGACAAGAGCATTTAAAAAAGTAACTAAGTGTTGGCCTCAGACGCCTAGAGACCAAGGTTCGATTCTCAAACGAGGCTTATTTTTTTTTTTTTAATTTTTCATAATACCTGCTACAACAAATTTGGATGTTTTTGTTTTTTTTATTTTTATTTATTTATTTTTTTTTTTTTCATTTATTTATTTAAATAGTAATTATAATACAAACAATACTATAACTAATAAACATTAGGGCGACGAGTTACTGGACCTAAGACCCTTCTTTATTTACAACTACATACTATTTAATTTTTTTTTTTTTTTTATTTTTCATAATGCCAAATTATATATTTTTTTTTTAAACTAATTTTTCAGATTTTTATGTTAATCATTTGTATATTTATAAATAGCTTTTATGCCTAAATACTATTTAATTTTTTTTTTTTTTTCATTTTTCAAAATGCCAAAATTAGCCTGTTACGCCAAAAATTTCTATCATATTTTTTTAAACACGTTTGGAGTTTTTTATTTTATTTATTTCTTTATTTATAAACAGCTTTTATTATACATATTTTTATTTTTCATAATGCTAAAATTCACGTACGCAAAAGATTTTTTATCATATTTTTTTAAGCAAATTTATTTTTTTTTATTTTATTTATTACTATATTTATAAACAGCTTTTATAACTATATAATATTTAATTTTTTTTTATTTTATTCTTTTTTTTTATTTATAAATAGCTTTTATATCTGCTTACTATTTTTATTTTTTTTATTTTTCATAATGCAAAAATTCACGTACGCAAAAGATTTTTTATCATATTTTTTTTAAACTAATTTTTGGCATTTTTATATTATTCATTTGTTTATTTATAAATAGCTTTTATAGCCAAATACTATTTAATTTTTTTTTTAATTTTTCATAATGCCAAAATTAACCTGGTACGCACAAAAAATTGATATCATATTTTTTTTAACAAATTTGCATTATTTTTGCATTTTTATTTTATTTATTACTATATTTATAAACAGCTTTTATAACTATATAATATTTAATTTTTTTTATTTTATTCTTTTTTTTTATTTATAAATAGCTTTTATACCTGCTTACTATTTTTTTTTTTTTTTTATTTTTCATAATGCAAAAATTCACGTACGCAAAAGATTTTTTATCATATTTTTTTTTAACTAATTTTTGGCATTTTTATATTATTCATTTGTTTATTTATAAATAGCTTTTATAGCCAAATACTATTTAATTTTTTTTTTTTAATTTTTCATAATGCCAAAATTAACCTGGTACGCACAAAAAATTGATATCATATTTTTTTTTAACAAATTTGCATTATTTTTGCATATTTATTTTATTTATTAATTTATTTATAAACAGCTTTTATATCTACATAATATTTAATTTTTTTTAATTTATTTTTTTATTCACTTAAATTTTTTTTTTTTTTATTTTTCACTTTTTTGCATTTTTAATTTATTTATTTATAAACTGCTTTATGCATAGGTACTTACTATTTTATATAGGATAGAGACCTTTTTTTTTATCACCCATCCGAAACTACATTTTGTTCAAATCATTTGACAAGTTTCGAACTTATAGGCCAAAATAATCAAATTTAAACTAGAGTTTAAATATTGTGAATATTCGTTGTTAATTAAAAAATTAGTTTAGCTTAAATATTTAATTATTTTAATTATAATATTTATTAAGCTAAAATAATATTATACTATATATTAAATATTAAAAAAATTCACTTTCTCACTGAAACAAACACTTGCCATTTTTTTTTTTCATTACAGGTGAGTACCGTAAGATGGATTATATACAAATAGTAACGGGTAAGAATTATAAAATGGCGGACTTTGAGATACACTGTAGCTTTACAACAAAAAAAGAAATACTTGGGAATATTGCTTAGATACTCAAAAACTAAATTTAATAACGAGCTCCTATCATCTCTGAGATCTAAGATCTAAGCGTTCGTACGTTGTACAAGCTTTATAAGGAATGCTACTTTGCTCTCTTGAACCCCCCCATCTAGTGTTTTAAACGAAATTTTTGTTGTTTTTTAAAAGTTTTTCGAAATATTTTGGCGCCACTTCGCAACTACGTGGAAATCCAGATCTTTTGCGCCTTTGTAGTTTGCAATGCAAATTGTTTTCGCTTCGCTTTTATGCGCTCGTTTAGCATGACTTTGTTTTCATGTTTATTTTTTTTCGATTTCGTTTCGTGTGAAATGTGGAGTGCAGCTCAGGCACGTACCAAAAAAAAAAAAAAAAAAAAAATCACCAACATAAGAAACAACAACAATAGCAACAATTTAAATATATATGTAGCTCGAAAAAAAAACGCAGGAAAACCATAAAAAGGCACAAACAAAATGATAAAAAATTAAAATAAATTTTAAAAATGCACACAAATACATTTAGTATCTATGTACTAAATGCGTGTATATGTTTGAATAAAAAAAAAAGAATTCGACTTATAATGAATGCAAGACGCGCTATCCAGTCTTTGGTTTTTTTTTTTTTTTTTGTTTTTTTTTATGACACACATATTGGCTTGATTATTATTATTTTGTTTTTATAATTTTTTTATTATACAATTTAATGTAGTTTATTTAATGACACTTTGCGGTTTTTGGTTTGGTTTTTGTCGTCGTCTTTATTTTTGGTTTATTTATTTGTTTCTCTTTCGAAAAAAAAAAATGACTCATTTTGAATTGCACATCGTTTTTGGGGGCATTGAAATTGAAATTGAGAAATTGCACATTGTAGAAAATTTAAATATTATTAATTGCAACATGTTTATACAAAAAAATATCATGGCTTTTCGAACTTTATAGCCTGCTATGTGCGCAAAAATGTTTTCTATCAAACGCTGCCAAAAAAAAAACGTTATTAATTGATGTTAAGCTGCATTAAAAAAAAAAAAAAAAAATATATATATATTAGGGTGGGTCAATTTGTATGGGGCCGAAAAAACCTTATGGGGCTCACTCGGATTTTGATTCTTTGGATAATTCTAAGCAAATTTGCTCAAGAAACTATGGGTCTAAAATGAATTTCGAGTCGCCCACTTTTTCAAAATAGGTTTTTTTCGACATATTCAAAAATCGACTTAGAAATTCATTGAAAAGGCCTAAAATCGATATTTTTTCTCTAGCCAAATGTGAATTTGGGGGTTTTTGGGGTCGAGGAATTCATTATTGACATCTATTTTTAATTTTGGGTGCCGCCAGAGGGCGCTTTAGTGTTGGTTTTTGATTTTTTTCGGTTTTTTTTCTTGAAAATTTTGAAAAAGTGGGCGACTCGAAATTCATTTTAGACCCATAGTTTCTTGGGCAAATTTGCTTAGAATTACCCAAAGAATCAAAATCCGAGTGAGCCCTTATACCGAAAAAAATTGACCCACCCTAATATATATATATCCAGAAAATCCCAATGAGTAATAATCTAGTCAAGCGCAGCTTTTGAACAATACAATAGATATTGAGTCATCTTATTATAGCCCTAAATATAGCTAAAGTATCCTTACATTATGAAAAGTTGTTTTTCATTCAGCTTTGATTGAACATGCCAACTTCATACAAAACTTGCATGCCACATCAATCAATTTGTGCTGCCATTTGTTGCACTTTCAATTGAATTTGAACAGAAATTGAATAAAATTGAACAGAGCAAAAAAGTCATAGTGCAATTGAAGATACAATGCATTTGATGGATTCAAATAAGCAGCAAGATATTGTACTTTAAAGTGATTTGATTATGTATGACAATAAATGTATCTAAAGATTTCTTTTTCTAACTCAATCAATTCTGCTGGCAAAAAAAGTGCTGCCAATTTTGACGCAGCAGTGTGGCCAATATGTATGCATCAATTCGTTATCTTCATCTTTTTTTATAACTTTCCAACACTTAGAGTATAAGCCTTGTGTTTACTGCCCTTTTTGTATTAGCGTCGTTTGCCCTTTCGCTCAAGTTCACAATCTAGACTTTACTTTGTTTTACCTTCTCAAAACAATTTGTTCTTTTCCTTGTATAGGGTGATTTTTTTTTTATTTAAAATATTTTTAAAAATTATGTGTTTCAAAAAATTGTGTTCAAAACTGCCGAAAAGGCATAAGGAGATGATGCATCCGAATAATGTACTGTTTAGTGCGGCTTATGTTTCGGGGGATTCGTATACCCGTACTTTTTATAAGAAGGCATTAATTCAAGACAATTAGTAAGTTGTCAAAAATACATCTACTAAAAAAGTATCTTCTATAAAAAAATTTCTTCTATGAAAAAATATAAAAATATTTAAAATGCAGATTCAATTTTTGAGAGTTCCGTGCACATTATTATTATATTATATTTTTTTTAAACTATCGAATATATCGATTGTTAAGCATGTTAACTGTAGCAAAAAAATACTATTCGTTTTCTTTAAACACGTTTTTTACATATTGAATATATTGTTATAGATTGTTTAGCTATTGACAAAATTAAAATATGCTTTCTTTAAAGACGATTTTCAATGATAGTATATATCGCTTATTGAGCAAGTTGTCTTTAACAAAAATTCGCAAATTTCTGCTTTAAACTTGATTTTGAACTAACGAATTTATCGATTACTTAAAAATTTGACTAAAGTAAAAATTACATTTTATTTTTTTACCATCATCAAATATATTGATTTTTTTAAAAGTTGACCTTGAGAAAACTACAATTTGTTTTCTTTTTGTTACTATTGTATGTTATCGATTATTAAGCAAGTTACTTGTGTGGAAAGCTACAATTATTTGCTTTAAATATGTATCGTTTGTTAATTTGTTTTGAACTCGATGTTTAACTATTAAATATATCGATTATATAGCAAGTTGCTTGTGGCAAAAATTACAATTATTTTTCTTTAAACTCGTCTTTTAATCATTGAATATATCGATTGTTTAGCAAGTTAGTTGTAAGGGGAGTTATAATTTATTTTGAACTCTATGTTTAACTATTAAATATATTCGATTGTTTAGCAAGTTGCGTGTTGCAAAAATTAAATTTTTTTCTTTAAGCACGTCTTTTAACCATTGAATATATCGATTGTTTAGCAAGTTAGTTGTAAGGGGAGTTATAATTTATTTTGAGCTCTGTGTTTAACTCTTAAATATATTCGATTGTTTAGGAAGTTAGGCTTTTTCGATTCTTTAAACTATTATTAAATATGGCATATATCGATTTTAGAAAAAATTACAATTTGTTTTTTTTTAAATCGATTTTAGCCTATCGAATGTTGGCTGTAAGAAAAATTTCAATTTATTTTCTTTCAACTCAGTTTTAGCCTATCGAATGCTGGCTGTCAGACAAATTACAATTTATTTTCTTTAAACTCGATTTTAGCCTATCGAATGTTGGCTGTCAGACAAATTAAAATTTATTTTCTTTAAACTCGATTTTTAGGTATCGAATGTTGGCTGTCAGACAAATTACAATTTATTTTCTTTCAACTCAGTTTTAGCCTATCGAATGTTGGCTGTAAGAAAAATTTCAATTTATTTTCTTTCAACTCAGTTTTAGCCTATCGAATGCTGGCTGTAAGAAAAATTTCAATTTAGTTTCTTTAAACTCGATTTTTAGCTATCGAATGTTGGCTGTCAGACATATTTCAATTTATTTTCTTTCAACTCAGTTTTAGCCTAGCGAATGCTGGCTATAAAAAAAATTGCAATTATTTTCTTTAAACTCGATTTTTAGCTATCGAATGTTGGCTGTCAGACAAATTACAATTTATTTTCTTTAAACTCGATTTTTAGCCTATCGAATGCTGGCTGTCAGACAAATTACAATTTATTTTCTTTAAACTCGATTTTTAGCCTATCGAATGTTGGCTGTAAGAAAAATTTCAATTTATTTTCTTTCAACTCGATTTTTAGCTATCGAATGTTGGCTGTCAGACAAATTTCAATTTATTTTCTTTCAACTCAGTTTTAGCCTAGCGAATGCTGGCTGTAAAAAAAATTGCAATTATTTTCTTTAAACTCGATTTTTAGCTATCGAATGTTGGCTGTCAGACAAATTACAATTTATTTTCTTTAAAATCGATTTTTGCCTATCGAATGTTGACTTTCAGACAAATTACAATTTATTTTCTTTCAACTCGATTTTAGCCTATCGAATGTTGGCTGTAAGAAAAATTTCAATTTATTTTCTTTCAACTCGATTTTTAGCTATCGAATGTTGGCTGTCAGACAAATTTCAATTTATTTTCTTTCAACTCAGTTTTAGCCTAGCGAATGCTGGCTGTAAAAAAAATTGCAATTATTTTCTTTAAACTCGATTTTTAGCTATCGAATGTTGGCTGTCAGACAAATTACAATTTATTTTCTTTAAACTCGATTTTTAGCCTATCGAATGCTGGCTGTCAGACAAATTTCAATTTATTTTCTTTCAACTCAGTTTTAGCCTAGCGAATGCTGGCTGTAAAAAAAATTGCAATTATTTTCTTTAAACTCGATTTTTAGCTATCGAATGTTGGCTGTCAGACAAATTACAATTTATTTTCTTTAAAATCGATTTTTGCCTATCGAATGTTGACTTTCAGACAAATTACAATTTATTTTCTTTCAACTCGATTTTAGCCTATCGAATGTTGGCTGTAAGAAAAATTTCAATTTATTTTCTTTCAACTCGATTTTTAGCTATCGAATGTTGGCTGTCAGACAAATTTCAATTTATTTTCTTTCAACTCAGTTTTAGCCTAGCGAATGCTGGCTGTAAAAAAAATTGCAATTATTTTCTTTAAACTCGATTTTTAGCTATCGAATGTTGGCTGTCAGACAAATTACAACTTATTTTCTTTCAACTCAGTTTTAGCCTATCGAATGCTGGCTGTCAGACAAATAGCAATTATTTTCTTTAAACTCGATTTTTAGCCTATCGAATGTTGGCTGTAAGAAAAATTGCAATTATTTTCTTTAAACTCGATTTTTAGCTATCGAATGTTGGCTGTCAGACAAATTATAATTTGTTTTTTTTTTTAAATCGATTTTAAGTTCAATTACAATTGGATTTTTTTAAACTCGATTTTTCTTTATTTATCTATAGAATGTTGGCTGTAAAATTACAATTCGTTTCTTTTAACTCGATTTTGATGTATTGAATATATCGATTTTTCAACAAGCAGCCCTGTTTTATTGCTGAAATAGCTTTGCATCGAGAGCATTGGGATCAGCATTCCTTGCTTAAAAATGCAATGAATATTCGGCAACTATTCATTCTACAGCATATGGCTCTCACCTGCAAGTATCTAAATATAAATAATTATTGAATGTTCAGTGCTTGGTATTTGTTTTTTTTTAAAGCCAAAACAAACAAAAGGGCAAATGGCAAATCGTGCATTAGGCCCAGCAGGGTGCTCTCGGCTTTTTGCTTGGCTATCAATTATTTATGTCATACTGTGTATTACTATGTTTATGGGTGAGCTCAGCAGAACATATATCATTATATCATGATACTTAATATTGCAATATTTTTAAACAAATTAAGGCTATGAGCCAAATGTACAGACTGACCATATTTCTAATGTAAATCACAATGCGCTGCTGCAAGCTGGTCACACTAGGCTTTTACTTTTGGTTTTTACTTTAATGAAGCACTATTTTTGTGCTAGACTTAAACAAAAGCTACTTGTTACGTTGTATATACATATGTACTGTTTATGTATATACAAACATATGTATATGCCTATTAACATGTGTATTTGCGCAAGTCTGTCAATAAGCCAACAAAAGTCAACAACAAGTGGCTAGTTGCATCAAACAGCTGGAATGACAAACAGTAAGCGGCAATATATTTGACATCTGCCTGTGCACAACGCTGCGTATGCGCAATGACAATTGACAATCGATAAACGACAATCGACTCCTGCTGCGGTCGGTCACTGTGCGACTGCGCTGCCGTGACCTCAAAATCTTGCTGTATGTGTGTATCTGTGTTTGTTCGAGTTGGCCGCATGATAAATGTGCAGCTTGAATGCATTTAAGGCCACGCATGCGCATTTGGTAAAGAAAAAAAATAAATAGGTAAATAAAAATAAAAACATTTTAAATTGAAATGTTTTGTGTGGCTGTCAAATGTGATTTTTGTTAACAAGTTGCCAGCAAACTTTGTCCAGATACAGCCAACAACTACGCAGATACAAAAGTATCTTTTGCTAATAAGCAACAAAAAGAACAAAGCACATACATCAAAATCAAAGCCTTTAAGAGCAACAACAATGCTGCCAAACACACAAGCACACATGGTACCCCTCTAACCCACAGTTTGGCATAGAATGCTTTGCACACATAAAAAATAAAAAAAATAAAAATAAAACAAAAAACATGCGAAAGTCATAAATCATAATTTTTTAATCTTCTTTTACATTTTTTTGTATTTTTTTTTTTGTTTTTTGTCTTTTTCGTTTGCTCTCGTAAAGTTTTTCGTGCGGCTATTTTTCATAGTATTATAGCTCTACAAAGTGATTTGAAATATTCACAAACAATAGCTAGTCGTTCAACAAGTTTTTCTTTGCCAAATTTCAAAATCTTTCTTATAGTGTTGGAAAACATCAGATATTGCATGAATATATGGAATCGGGATGCAAATACTGCGCGTTTTGGATTTAAAACGAAAATTTTTTAGAGCCAAAATGAAGCACAATTCTCAGAAGTTTCTTAAAGAATATTTAGAGTTATTTATATTTAAAAATTATTTTTATTTTCAAAGTATTCTAGAGTATCCCAGCTTCGACTAGTTACAAGCAATTTTCAAATTGTGTGAAGTGTGGCTTTTGGAGTGAGTTCTTATTTTTGTTATTTTTTATTTTTTGGCCACAAAATTACGAACTTTCAATTTGTAAATGTGTGTGTGTGTGTGAATGTGTGTGGAAACATAAAAAAGCACTAAAATGTTATAGAGCATATCAAGTGGGGGCATATGTATATTATATGCCTAGTACATAACCACATAGTCTTGTTATATAAGTCGAAAACGATGTATGCGAAAATTGCCAAGTATGCGCAAATGTTGCCAATTGTCAGAGAAAAAAGCTTAAACTGATAGTTTACTAAAGTTTCTAATAAGCAGTGTTGGAAAGTGCCAAAAGTTTACTGTTTATTAGGCATAGCTACACTTTGTATGTTTTATTGTTGCTTTTTTAATTTTTTTTTGCCTTCATTATTCTTGCAAATTTTTATACTCAGACACAGATACAAACACACACACACACACATGCAGCTGTTATGTGCGAAATTCTTTAACTTCAAACAGACAGCACAACAAAGTAAAAAGGCTATAAGTAAAAAGAATTTGAAAATCTTCGCATTAAAAAGAATGGCATACAAAAAGATACAAATACAGTTGCAGATACAGATACAGATACAGATACTACTACTTGTGCATACATTTTGTTTGTGCTAAAACGAGTTGGCCAAAAGCAGAATAAAACATAAAAGACACATATAGTACAAAGCTTAAGTATAAAAGCTTTTTATTTATATAATATTTTTTTTTTTTGGGGTTCTTCTCTTCTTTTTTTTGACGAAAAGTCATAAAAGTTATGTTTGATGGCTGCACGAGGGCAGTTTGTGTAGAAGTTATGTAGAACAGAGAGATACATTTTTGGCCAGCGATAATTTGTAATCGTTGTTGCTTTGAAAAGATAAATGAGTTTAAAAATTATACTGCAGTTTGTTTCGAGTAGTTCTATCCATTTGCTCGATTTATCTTAGAGGTTATGTTCTATAATATAAGGTGTAACATATAAAACTTTGTCTGCTTTAGTGAAGAGAAGTCGTTTTTATTTTTAAATAAACCCTAAACGAGTAAAATCTTTTTTTGTAAAAATATATGCAAAAACGATCTATTAATTAAATTTTGTTAAATGCAATTTTCTACAATTTATTTTTATTAAAATTTAATTTATTTATTTTTCAATTTAATTTTTAAATCAACGTTAAATTTCATTATATTTGTAAAAATTGAATTTACTTTTTTTTTTGTGAAAAAAAAAAATTTTTTTTATATTAGATTTAATTTTTTTACATTCATAATTTATGTTTCTATATATTTCATTTTCGCAGCACAATGTCGAAATTTTCGCTTTCGATCTTTACCAGAAAATAACCAATTAAGATATTATCAACTTATTAAACATAGTAGCAGCTAAGCAGCTGGTTGAAGATACAAAAGTATCTTTTACAAAGCTAGCCAGCTCCTTTAGTTATAAAAAAGATTTATTTAAAAATATAATTTAAATATGATCAACAAAACATTGTAGCTTCTTCTACGAAAATCATAATATGACTAGTTTTATTAGCGGCTTTTGCCAAGTATCTTTTAAAGTTATATACATATTTAGTGATGTATCTGTATCTGTATCTGATATTTATGCATAAGTATACTAGCCAATTTGCATCTATCAAAAGTGTGTCTTCTTTCAATTATTCAAGAATGCAAGTGTCAAAGATTTCTTAGAACACTTTTTCCGAGAAAAATTTTATTGTAAGCATAAATTAAATGTTAATCAATTGCAAGTCCACGGTTGCAGTGGTTCAGTCAGTCATTCATTCAGTCAGTCGGTCGGTTAGGCATTCAATCAGTAATTCATTCATCCTGGTTTTCATTTAGTCATTCATGCAGTCATTTATTTCGTCATTCATTCAGTAAGTCGCTCACTCATTTATTCATTATGTCATTTATTCAATAAGTCATTCATTCAATAATTCGTTCATCTAGTCAATCATTTTGTATGACATTCTGTCATTTATTCAGTTTGTCATTTATTCGTTCAGTACGTTATTCTTGCATTTATTCAATAATTCATGCATTCACTTATTCATTAAGTCATTCATTTTTTTATTTATTCAGTAAGACATTCATTCAAAAAGTTATACTATCGTTCATGCAGTAAGTCATTCAGTCGTTCATTCAGTCATTCATTCATTAACTCATATGGTCAGTCTGTCATTTATTCAATATGTCATTCATTGAGTCATTTATTTAGTTAGTTATCCCTTCAATAAATAATTCATTCAATAGGTCATTCATTTTGAAAGTCATTCATTGATTTTGTCATTCATTTAGTAAGACATTCATTCACAAAGTTTTACTGGCGTTTATGCAGTAACTCATTCAGTAAGTCATTCATTCATTAACTCATATGGTCAGTCGGTCATTTATTCAATACGTCATTCATTGAGTCATTTATTTAATTAGTTATTCCTTCAATAAATAATTCATTCAATAAGTCATTCATTTTGTCATTCATTCAGTAAGACATTCATTTACAAAGTTTTACTGTCGTTTATGCAGTAACTCATTCAGTCGTTCAGTAAGTCATTTATTCATTAAGTCATGCAATCATTCTGTCATTTATTCAATAAGTCATTCATTCAGTAAGGTATTTCTTCAATAAATAATTCATTCAATAAGTCATTCATTCAATATGCCATTCATTTAGTAAGTCTTTTATTTAGTCATTCATTCAGTCAGTCGTTCAGTAAGTCATTCATTCATTAAGTCATATAGTCATTTATTCAATAAGTCATTCATACAGCAAGTTATTTCTTCAATAAATAATTCATTCAATAAGTCATTCATTCAATATGTCATTCATTTAGTAAGTCTTTTATTTGGTCATTCATTCCGTAAGACATTCACTCAGTCAGTCGTTCAGTAAGTCATTCATTCATTAAGTCATATAGTTATTCATTTAGCCAGTCAGTCAATCATTCATTCAGTCTTGCATGTAAGTCATTCAGTCAGTTAGTTTGCCTGTCATTAATACTAACATTCGGTCAATCTTTCATTTAATCAGTCGTTCAATCATTAAGTCAGTTATTCAGTCAGTAAGTCTTCAATCAATCGGTCAGCTAGTCAGTTAGTAAGTCATTCATTCTATCAGCCATTCATGCAGCCATTCATTCAGTCAGTCAGTCAGTCAGTTATTTCAATTACACTTAAATCAATTTAGTTACGTTTATTTTATAATTTAATTGTTTTCGTTTTACCAATGAGAGCTGATTTAATGCTCTCTTAAGTTACAAACTTACTCACAAGTAGCTCACAGTTACTTACTTACGCTCTTTTGCGCACTCTCTCAATCTTTCTCTTTTTTGTGTTTGTTTGTATTTGCAGTTGGCCCGCTGACCGAGCGTCCGCCGTCGTCGTCGTCGACCGTTGGGATCGTCGTTGCCGGTGGCAAAAACATTCGAAAGATTTCAACGCTCTGAGCAAGACACGCCTGCCGATGGATACGCGTCGCCACCTAGCGGGAACTTCAAAAACTATTGACATTTTTTGGGACAACAACAAGAAGCAGAGCAAGAACAAAAACTACTGCAACTGCAAGATCCAGCAGCAAAGGCCAGACGCGAGTGTTTTTGGGAACGCGTTTGGCGGCAAAAAACATTAAACAAACAAAATAAAAATATATATACAAAATTTATAACAGCATTGTGATAAATAACGGAACGCCTTAAGTGCGCGAGTGTGTCCAAAAAAAAAAAACTAAATATTTATATGTTTTACAAAACTTATACAACAACTAAAAGATAAAGATAAAAAATATAATTTAAAGCAAGCTGTCCAACAAATGCAACGCGTAGGCCTTCAACTGTGATTTATATTTAAAACAAACAAACAAAACAAAAACAAAAGAAACAAGCGAAATAACTAATATTTATATATTTAAAAAAAACAAAAACAAATTAAATTTATAAAACCAAAAAATTAGCAGCAAAAAACCTAAAGTCTACAACGATTTCTGTGCGTTTTAAACTTGAGTTTATCGTTTTCAAACATTATATCAAACCGCCGATAGCCAAGGATCTAACAGGGATCTTCAAAATATATAAACTAATATATATACATATATATATATATATATTGTATATAAATTTAAAATTTAATCAGCCACAATATGTTCAACTCCAATATACCAGCCACAGCGCTGTTGGGCATCGAGAGCAGCAATCTCGGCGCCCATACACCCAAAACGCCCGAAATTCTCAACTCGCTGATTGCCATGACAAATCCCATGGATGGCTTTAGCTTTGGCAACAGCAACTCCAATACCGCAACTACCCCAGTTGTCACCGTGCGCAACTTTAATGGCAACAATGCCAATGCACAGGTAATTGATGCTAGGACCAATAATCCCGAAGTAGCTGCTATATACGATCTCTTGTTGCAGTCGCACTCGCAGGACAGCAGTCATTCCAGTTGCTCCGCCTCACCACTGGATTCGCCAGCGGGTACAGCCACCATGCCAAGTGTGCAGCAGGTAAGATTAGTGCATTTAGACTAACTAAAAGAAATACTATAAATCTTCAGCTGGGCTTAAATTATTTATTTTGCCAAATTGTTTAAAAAAAAACAGTCGATAAGTATTTGGCATATACGAGTAGTATTCAAAATATTCATAAAATATGAGGCCAAACAAAAAATGCGCTCAACGAATTTAGACTTTTTGTTTAAAAGGCGTTTTGCAACATTATTTTAAAATTCTACAAATAATAGTAAATTATTTGTATATCGATATATTCGATACTTTTTTTTTAGCCACAACTCGATATTGGAATTTTTTGTGTACTGAAGATTTTGTCTAAATATAAAAACGATAAGCTACAAAAAATTGTGTTGGTTAAAATATCGATTATTTTAATATCGATATATTCGATACTTTTTTTTTAAACATTTCTCGATATATCAATTTTATGCATACTATTATGCCAAAAAACATATTTCTAAAGTAGTGCAGTTTTACATCAATCAGTTTTAACTTGAACTACATAGTACAGTAGAACTTCCCCATAGCGAACTTATCTAAAACGAATTTTTCCATAAATTCATAATTTTGGTTTTTGCTAATAAAACATTTCTGTATTACGAATTTTATATATAAGGTACCCATATGCTGCTGCCCTTCGCCTGTACTTATATATTAGAGAGCTGCGCAAGCACTGCACAAATGTCTTGTAAGCCATCAGCTGTTATTTCAAGCACTTCATGTATTTGGCTTGAACAAAACCATTCAAATACTTCAGTGTCAAAAGTGCTTGGTTAACGACAAGCAATAGGACATCAAAACAATAGTGAATCAGAACAAACCTGAAGTAGAACAAAATGAAAGTAGAATCAAACTGAACTAGAACCAAACTGAAGTAGAACATTTCAAGCATAGTAGAACGTTTTTGTTGTTGCAATGATTTTGGTGTTGGTTTTTTTGACTAACAAAAACAAACAATCTGCCTGTGTCTGTGTATGGCTTAATATTATGTCTGCTGCGCAAAAAATCAAAACATTCTAGTGCACTCGCTATGCTTGCCGAAAATTTACTTCACTCAAGCAGTTTGTGTGATGCTCTAACGTTTTAAAAAATTTAAAGAACTGCATATATGCATATGTATATATATCAGCTGTATTTTAGTTCTGTGCAGCATTTACATAATTAGCAGCAATTGTTATGCCATCCATTAGAAAAAAATCTCAATTAGTATTGACAAACGTCATTTCTTGGAAAAACACAACAGCTTTATATTTCTATATAAAGATACAATTATCATGCGTATAATTTGCATAGACGTCATTTTATGATATCAAAAACGTGACTCAATCTTTCAATCTAAGTTCTTATTTTTTTATTTGAAGCAATTTATTTACCCTATACCAATAGGTTTAAGGCTTTTATAGATTTGTGTAAAATGTTTGTAATAGACAAAAGTTCGTACATCTCGGCTAGCATGAACACTTTAAACTCGGAGACCCCAAGATCTAAAGATAGGAGCTAGACGTAGGCAGCTAAAATTTGTTCATATCTTGCAAATACATTTTAAGTAAAAATTATCGATAGCCATAATAATCCGAACTGTTTATCATGCAACCAGAGTAAATTTAAAATCATGTGAGCCCATTGAAAAACTAAATGTTGACATTTTCTTAATACATTAGCTCTGCCATTTTCTTGGCTGCAGTGTATCCCAACGTCAACTGTTTAAAGTTTTTGCATCTTAAAATATATTCATTAAAATTTAGCAGCAAAACGTATCAATTGCAATTTCGTTCAATTCCGCTTTCAATTTCGCTTTCAATTCTTCGAATTCATGATAGTCTGTTCTCAAGTGTTTTTGTTGCATTCTGCATTGTGGCAGCGCATTGACGCCTACGTCAGAACGTCCAAGCGTTTGTCGTTAGCATCGCAGTCGCAGTCGCAGTTGCAGTTGCAGTTGCAGTTGGCGTCGATGTCAACGTCGCCGTCGACTATTGGCCTTACTTTTGTGGTCAACTTTGGCGTGGGCGATTGAAGCCGAGACAGTGATGAAGATGGAGAAGCAGACGTAGACGGGAACGGAGACTAGCACTAACTGCGATTGCGGTTGTTGTTGTTTTTGTTGTTGCTGCTTCAATTACAAAACGCAGCCAGAATTGATTTTGCGAAAACATAAATAAAATCAAAATGAAAAATACACTGCAAGAAATAAGAGCATGCTGCGAAAAAATGGTTATAGATAATGTGCATAAAATTTGTATCTGAAGAACAAATAACTTTAATTTGAAATCAATTAATTTTTGAAAATAGTTCAAATGCAGCTAACTAAATTTCTAAAAGATTAGGTGAATAAAAATATTTTTCTTTAAAATTTGAATCAATAGCATAACATTTTTTTGCGCAGTGTATTTATGAGTGCAAGCACGAGTATGTGTGCTTGTCAGTGTGCGAGTATATCTGTGTAGTACGTGTAAAAAATCATTTACTTAACTGACATTGGCCTTAATGAGGCACGTAACTGGCAACATGGAGACCAGAGTGACACCACCAACACCAGCGGCAGAGACAGACGAGGGAGGAGGCATCATCATCCGATAGATGCATATGAGTGTATATGAATATCATCTGCCACGCGTTCAATTAAAAGCTGTTAGCAAAAAACAAACGTTGGGCGCATCTATAAGATACATTTCCATAGCTCTTGCTCTTGCTCTCACTTACGCCCATTGCCAGCCAGTTAGCAGGTGGCGCTGCATTCAACTAGTATATACATAGTATATATATGTGCATATGTATGCAAATAGTATCTGTGTGTGTTGCTATGTGATTTATGATTATTACTTCAAACAAATTTATAGGCATTGCGGCTGGCGAGACTTTTAATTACCCACGAAGCACTGCAAAATATTCAAATACTTATTTTCAATTTGTTTTCTAACAAATTTCCCATAAATAATATTACTAGTTGTAGAAAACTACAAACGAAATATTGATTTTTCATTAAAGCGTAAAATGCACTTAAAGATTTTCGTTATATACATTTTTTTAACATTTTTTACTTTGATACTTTGGCTTAAAAGTTTAAAAGCTTAAATATAGTACATAAATTTTAATGTGCACATACCGAATACTTAAAAAAATATACTTTATAACTTACAAAAGAAAATGCACACAGCATATGGGCATTTGCATTTTGGCGTAACGTTACATTTGTACGAAAAAATATTAACAAAAAGACAGGTTACTAAAAAGCTGTTAAGTATACCTTTAATTAGTAAAAACTGTAAGAAAAGTCGATCTTAACGATTAAACAAAATACGCTTGGCGTGACGTTACAAAACTTATAAGTAGCTTTTGACTTGGTTTAAAAATTGGCCATTCTACGTCTTTTGCTATAAAACTTTTTTTAGTTTGATTTGAAATATTGTTAAAAAAAAACTTTTCTCTATTTTTTTATAGCATTAGCATCTGACGTGATGTTACTCAAATTTCCATAAACATTTTTTTTATAATAAATAAATAAAAATGTATAATTTTTTAAAACTTTTTTTTAGCATGATTTAAAATAATGTTAGTCAATTTTGTTAGTTTAGAAATTAAGCAACTTTTCACTATTTTTTAATAGCCTTAGCATCTGGCGTGATGTTACTCGAATTTCCATTCAACATTTTTTAATAATAAATATATAAAAATATATAATTTTTAAAACCTTTTTTTAGTATGATTTAAAATAATGTTAGTCAATTTTTTTTAGTAATAGCCTTAGCATCTGGCGTGATGTTACTCGAATTTCCATTCAACATATTTTAATAATGAATAAATAAAAATATATTTATTTTTAAAACTTTTACTTTAAAATGATTTAAAATAATGTTAGTTAATTTTGCTAGTTTTGAAATTAAGAAACTTTTCACTATTTTTTAATAGCCTTAGCATCTGGCGTGATGTTACTCGAATTTCCATTCAACATTTTTTAATAATAAATATATAAAAATATATAATTTTTAAAACCTTTTTTTAGTATGATTTAAAATAATGTTAGTTTTTGCTAGTTTTGAAATTAAGAATGTTTTCTGGTTTTTTTTTTTAATTAGGCTTAGTATCTGGCGTGATGTTACACAAATCTGCATTAAAAACTTTTTAATAATAAATAAATAAAAATATACATTTTATTTAACATAATGTTAGTTGTTATTGCTAGTTATTAATTTAATATCTGGCGTGATGTTACTCGATTTTCCATTCAAAATTTTTTAATAATAAATAAATAAAAATATATAATTTTTTAAAACTTTTTTAGTACGTTTTAAAATAATGTTAGTTAAATTTGCTAGTAATTTATTAAAAAAAAATTTGTTGTTTGTTTTTTATTAGCCTTAGTATCTGGCGTGATGTTACTCAAATATGCATTCAACATTTTTAAGCAACAACTTTGTTTCACAGCTAGCTCAAGAAATACATAAGCTTTGGTTTCCATATAAATGACTTTTAATAAAACTATTTAACTTCTTAAAAAAAAATGTTAATAATATAATGTTCAAAAATAATTAAAAGAACATTCCCTTCGAAATAGGAAACTCCGAACAATGTATATATACACTTTTAGCTTTGCAGCCAGAATTCTGAATATATGGGCTATGAGAATAGCTATGACTCTTTAATTTAAAAAATGTTTACTATTTTTTTTTTAATAATAAAATATAAATTTTTTTACATTTTACTTTTTACGTTCATGCTGAACCTTTTTGTGTAAAGTTGCCCAGTTCTAAACTCACAAAAAATAAATAGCGCATATAAAAATATAACTTAATAAAAATCTTGAAACCTTGAAAGATAATAAAATATGAAGCTACGATATTTAGCAGCTTACATTGCATTTTTTGAAAATATACATAATTGTTTCTTTTTACGGATACGCGAAATATTAACACTTTTCAGAATACTTGATCAGGCATTGAAGAATTATTTCAGAGTAAATAATAAGATTGACAAATCCAACCAAGTCAGTCTGACTTTTAAAGTTTTCTGCGCTGCTATAAGTTACACTTCAAATTGTATTGTATAGGGTGTGTCATCTGTTGGTTTGTTTGTTAATTGCATTTTATTCATTTATTGGGCTAATATATATGTCGAAGAGCATCCACTTATGAGTGTTTAACAACCAAAACAGCAGCTGGCCCACCCTATATTATAGTTTCTTGCGCTAAGCACTGCCCGTTAGCACTTAGCGAGTGCATTTAAAATGCTGCTACGCTTAATTTTTTTTTGTTGCTTTCATAAGCACATAATAGCAGTTTAAAATTTTAAGTTAAAAGACTAATAAAGTAAAGGGAAAAAAAAAACAAAAATTAATGAGAAATTTTGCAGGCATAAAAAAGGCAAACAAACCAAATAAACAAAACAAATAAAAGTTGCAAATTTTTTCATGCATTTCATGTGAATTTCATATGCACATATTTTAGCATGCGGTATATACATAGATGTATCTGTATCTGTAACTGCCAAATTGTATCTTTTTTTATTTTTTACTTTTTATTTTTGTACACAAAGTCAAACCCAAATGTGCAAAGAAAGGCTTGTAAGAAAACTGATTAGGAGCGCTGTCAAAAATTTCTTATGTCTATAGTCGATTCCCAGCCGTAGGGACTGTCTCGAAATTTCCCACTTTTTAAGCTGATTCATTTTCGTGTGCAATTGCATAAATGTATGGATAATGCTGACCTCAAAAGCAGCCGAAGAAAAACCAAATAAAAAATAAACAAAAAACAAACCCACAAATGCCAATGAAATCTTCAAGAAGCATTGTATCCCAATGCTTTTTGACCATATGGTCATATGGCTGCCTGATTTGTTCGATTGGCCTGCAATTATTATTATTATGCGTGGTTTTTTTTTTTTTATTTTTTTGCTTTTATTTTTTATTTTTGCTGCCTTTAAATAAAACTTATTTATTGTTGGGGTCCCTCGCACACTTGCTGGGCTGCCTTTTTATTTTTTTGGGTCAATAAATAAAACACATCGTGCCTAAAATTTAAATGAAACAATGGCACTGTATGCCAGACCATCTCTATAAGAAGGGCGCGTTCAACTGACAGTGGCATCTCGAAAAATTTTGAAAGACCAGATAACAAACAGCTATGGGATATGTCAAAACTTAGCTGAGATACTTTATGCGGCCTGCAAGAAGTTTGTATACGCTAACTTTTGAGTAGCTATACGAAAATCTCTTGAGCTGACATTTCCGTTTACATTATTTTTTCAAATCAAGTTCGATTTACTCTAAAATGTTAAGATAATCAGCATTCTTTTTAACTTCCAATCAATTTCTTATGCCTCTTAATTCTACCCTAACCCTTTTTTTTTAATTATACAGCACTCGTTAGTACACGTTCCCCCACAATTTTAATAATTAATTGTAGACTTTTTAAAACCTGCTTTCAAGCAAACTGTTAATTTTGGTAATAAAACACGTTTAAAGCATTTAATAATGCATTTTTATAAGCTTATAATCCCATTAAAATATCAGCTCAAGTTTGAAGAGATCTTAAACGTGTTCATTTATATAATATAAATTTAAGTTATTAATTTGTAGCTTTTAATTGTAAACATTTTGCGTTAAAAGTTAACTAATTAGCTTCAAAAAAGTTAGTTTTTTGAAAAGAGCAAAAAAGTATCATCAACAGTTTAGGCTTGTCCCAACTATCTATTCTATTGTATAAAAAAGCAGATGATTTACACTTTTTTGTCTGGCTCCCTCAAGCGGAAAATTTGTGCGCACTCTGGCGGATAAAAATGGAACTTGACATGATTGCATTTTTAGAGAGCCGAGATCAAATATTCAAAACGAAGCATGTAAAACTTATGTACAGATAAAATTGCGAAGCAAAGCAAATGGATAAGACTAGAATACTGAGCTTTGGATCAAAAAAAAAGCAGAAGAGAGAAAATGAAAGCGCAAGCTTAAGGGAAAAAGCGAAAATATACCGGCACAGGCGTTAAAAAAATAAAAGCAAAGAATTTAAAATAAATCTTTACAATAAAACGAGTAGAATATTTCGGCATAGGCTTAAGGCATTAGTGGCGAGGGTAAGCAAGCAAGCAGGAGGCATAGCCCTCTAATTGTCGTAATATTTAATGCTGCAACTTAATTTTTTTTTTTTTTTGTAACTCAAGATACTTCTTAGAAGGCTCTGTTAAGTCTGTCAATCTCAACTTCAGTTTAAATAAGCCATTAGCTTCATGCTTTAAATGCAATTTCACTTTCAAGTCTTCAACAATTTGAAGCCCTCGTCCCACGTCCATGATAAACAGTCGGTTGTCACTTAGTTACTTGTTGTTGTCGTTGTCAACAGGGTCTGGAGTTGTTTAATATGATATTTTGAAATGAAAGTTATTGGCAGTGTCGACTGAGAAGCGACGACCATCTGGTGTGACTCTTTTTTTAGTTTTTCGTAAATCTTGTCGCTGCTCCATAACCATAAAAGGCACATTGTATGCGCTTTAAGATTGCAAGTGTATGCCACCCACCACACATATAGATAAAAACACACAGATACACACGCAAACAGTTACTACAAGCAGACAGACACACAGATACGCAGATGAAGCAAATTGATGAAGTGACCAAATGACTGAGAAACTGAGAAGACAATTGCAGCGTCGCACTTGTTGTCAGTTGTAGGTTGTTTACAGTGACGGATTCAGTAGGGGACTCTCTGGTGTTGCCCCTTAAAATATTTAAATTTATAAAAAAAAAAACTATCTTGATGTTTTTTTTAAAAAAATATACCTGATGCATTTTTTTAAGAAATATTTGAAGAAATTTACCAACAAAAATCTTAAAAAAGTTTTACAAAAAATATTTGAAGAAATATTTCCAAAAAAAATATTTGAAGAAATATATCCAAAAAAAAATATCTGAAGAAAATTTTCCAAAAAATATTTGAAGAAATATTTCCAAAAAATATTTTAAGAAACATTTCATAAAAATAGTTTAATAATTGATAATTATTTAAAGAAAAAATACCTAATGTTTTTTTTAAAAAATATTTGAAGAAATTTACCAACAAAAATCTTAAAAAAGTTTTACAAAAAATATTTGAAGAAATATTTCCAAAAAAAATATTTGAAGAAATATATCCAAAAAAATATCTGAAGAAAGTTTTCCAAAAAATATTTGAAGAAATATTTCCAAAAAATATTTTAAGAAACATTTCATAAAAATAGTTTAATAATTCATAATTTTTAAAAAAAAATATACCTGATGATTTTTAAGAAATATTTGAAGAAATTCACCAACAAAAATCTTAAAAAAGTTTTACAAAAAATATTTGAAGAAATATTTCCAAAAAAAATATTTGAAGAAATATATCCAAAAAAATATCTGAAGAAAGTTTTCCAAAAAATATTTGAAGAAATATTTCCAAAAAATATTTTAAGAAACATTTCATAAAAATAGTTTAATAATTCATAATTTTTAAAAAAAAATATACCTGATGATTTTTAAGAAATATTTGAAGAAATTCACCAACAAAAATCTTAAAAAAGTTTTACAAAAAATATTTGAAGAAATATTTCCAAAAAATATTTCAAGAAACATTCCATAAAAATATTTTAATAATTCATAATTTTTTTTAAAAAAATATACCTGATGATTTTTAAGAAATATATGAAGAAATTTTACCAAAAAAAATTGAAGAAAGTTTTACAATAAATATTTGAAGAAATATTTCAAAAAAATATTTTAAGCACTTTTTCAAAAAAACAAAGTTTTCCAATAAATATTTGAAGAAATATTTCCAAAAAATATTTCAAGAAACATTTCATAAAAATATTTTAATAATTCATAATTTTTAAAAAAAAATATACCTGATGATTTTTAAGAAATATATTAAGAAATTTTACCAAAAAAAATTGAAGAAAGCTTTCCAATAAATATTTGAAGAAATATTTCAAAAAAATATTTTAAGAATTATTTCAAAAAAATATTTTAAGCACTTTTTCAAAAAAACAAAGTTTTCCAATAAATATTTGAAGAAATTTTTCCAAAATATATCTGAGGGAATTTCAAAAAACAATGTAAAAAAAAATATGTGAAGAAAGTTTTCCAAAAAACGTTTGAAGACATATTTCCAAAAAAATTCTGATGAATTTTTTAAAGAAATTTTTCCAAAAAATATCTAAAGAAACCTAAAAAAACAAATATATCGGAAGAAAATTTTCAAAAAAGTATCTAAAGAAAATTTTCCAAAAAAATATTTGTGAAGTTTTTCAAAAAAATAGCTTAAGCTATAATATAAAGATCCATATGAAACAAGTGGTCCACTTAAAGTCAGAGTCGAGTGTTGCGAATCTTCTTAATATTATATTTTTCCTTAGATGGTTACCAGCAAATCTGGAACGATTTAGCTAATAAACAGGCCTGAGCTCTTCTGAGGCACACCACCATACAGCTACAACGAGAAGACTGGATCGCTCTTGCCGAAGGAAGTTCTTCTGAGCAGCTCTAGGGCTAGTATGGCGCTAAATAGATGCAGTGCCAGATCGTAAAGTAACATAATTATTATCTGCTTAGTTTTGACCGTGTTTTAACGCGATTTGATGCAGTCTAGAAAATACAATTCTTCTGGGGGAGACGTGTCCGATAAAAATTGTGGAGTCTCTAGGAGTAAGCGTTCCAAAGTTAATGTATTTTTCCACGCATTTTTTAAAGTCTTCAGTCTAGATCATAAATTCTGCTACAGGAGAACGTAAAAAGTTATCGACATGCATCGATAGACGTGATCTGCCACAGATAACACGCATCTTTTGGCAACATTTGTTGTTTCCCTAGCTTTAATAGCCTCCAAGATACTTTTGATCATACGAACGGACAAAAATATATTTAGCTTCCTTAAGAGTTGTAGACGCAAAATTATATTTCTATCAAAAAGTTGAGTACAAGTAAAGACGCAGATGCTAAGCTGCATCTTCCATACATTTTTTATCTATCGTACTGATCATACTCAGACTCATACTCAATACTCAAAAGTATCTCTTCCTCTGGATTTTTAGAAGCATTTCGTAGTACAAAAGATTCTCTTATATACTGAATAAAAATTGTTTCCCTAGCGACTCGTTTTATTTTTTTTGAATCCGCCCCTGGGCTCAAGTATTTGGCTACTTGTTGTTTTTGTTGGCCCACGCAACTCACTGACGATAATTTAACAACTTGTCTTGGCCTTAAGTGTGTGCTTTGTTTTTGTTATTGTTGTTGTTGTTGTTGTATCTTGAAGTTAGTGTCGTCTTGTTGCAGTTGCAACTTGCCGTGTCCTGCCCACAATTTTATTGTTCATGCAATGGTCGCAGCTCATTTAAATGAAGATTTTTCATTTTCTCTCTGACTTTTGGTTTTTTTTTTTTTTTAGTTTTTTGTTTTTGTCAGTTTTGGTTGACGCGCCCATTTGCAGATTTCTATCTTTCACTTTAATATTTACTTTGTATATGTATAAGCAAAGCAGCTCAAGTGTCGCATCTGTGTCTCATCTCCAATTGTCTCGTTGCCGAAAAAAAAGGTCACCGAAGTAAATCAAAATAAATAAACAAATGCCGCAAAGTAAAAAACAAAGCACTAAAAAATTAAAAAAAAAATAAAAATCAAAGATAATCTTACTTCAAGTTGACTCGTTTCTCGCGCACAGCCTTGCGAGAGTCAAAAAAAAAAAAAAAATTCGGGGCACGAGCACAAATCAAAACTTATTCCGACCCCAAAGTTTCAAGTTAAGCACTAAACTTGGAAAAGGGAATGTCCAGAAATAAAAAAAAAAAAAAACAATCCCACAAAATGTTGACAGTCTGGCAAATTTTTATACGGTTTTTATGCTCTACAGGTAGTACATAGTTTTATGTGTAGAAATTTGAGCAGTGCATTTGGATATTGGAGCAAATCATGTTGCTCTGTGGTAAAACTTATAAATCTAGAAGATATCACGTAAAATGAGCTGACTCAGTGAAATTCTCCCCAAAAGTCAACAAATCCGAAATCGGTTTTAATTTGAAGCTGTTTAAAAAATAACGTGGTTTCTTGAGTCTTCGAGTTAGGGAGATGCTTAGAATTCTCGAAAAAAAAAAAAAAAAGTTTTTGGGGCCGCTGCATTCGAATCCAAGATCCCAAAAACAAGAGCACGACAGGCTTCTGACATAAACTCAAAAATCAACTTAAAACAAGGTTTTTTTGTTTGTTATGTCAGTGTCCTGCCGTGGTGGGTTTTTTTTGGATCTGAAAACATATAATAACCATATTCGGACACACCGATTTGAAACAAATTGATCAAGGAGGCTATGATCGACGTGCTGTCGGTTTTTGCACCAAACAAATACTTGAGGAAATTAAAAAAAAATTAAAAAAAAATTTATTTGAAGAAAGTTTTTCACAAAATATTTGAAGAAATATTTCCGAAAAATATCTGAGGAAATTTATAAAAAAATATATATTTGAAGAAAGTTATCCGAAAAATATTTGAAGAAAAATTTCCAAAAAATATTTTCATATTTGATAAATTTTTTATAAAATATACCTGATGAATTTTTGAAAGAAATATTTGAAGAAATTTTACCAAAATAAATCATAAGAAACTTTCCACATAAATATGTGAAGAAATATTTAAAAAAAATATTTTAAGAAATATTTTAAAAAAATATTTTAAGAAATATTTAAAAAAAATATTTTAAGAAATATTTTAAAAAAAGATTTTAAGTAATATTTAAAAAAATGTTTTTAGCTATATTTAAAAAAAATGTCTTAATAAATATTTGAAGAAATTTTTCCAATATATATCTGAGGAAATTTAAATAAAAAATTTAAAAAAAGTATGTGAAGAAAGTTTTCCAAAAAATGTTTCAAGACATATTTCCAACAAATATCTGAAGAATTTTTCCATGAAATATCTAAAGAAATTCCAAAAACAAATATATCAGAAGAAAATTTTCCAAAAAGTATCTAAAGAAAATTTTCAAAAAAATATTTGAAAAGTTTTTCAAAAAAAATAGCTTAACCTATAATATAAAGTCGGTGGACTTAAATGGATTAGGATTCAGCGTGCGCAAAAAACGTATAGTAGAGCTGATCTGATATACGGCCCGGAAATTGATTTTTTTTTTGTGTAATACTAATTTGTATTTCTAAAGAAGCTAGACCAAAAAAGTATGAGGCAGAAAAGAAGATGTTAACCGTAGAATATGCTTCCGGAATGGTTTTTTACGCTGTAGCATATTGAGCCCTATTAAGCGAGTTGATCCTGTACTCATAGGGTCACGGGTATTATAGGTTTCTTGAAGGCATGAAATAGGAAGATGAAGACGTGGTTGCTTAAGGTTGCCCTTGGATACGTCTTGACAAATCAATATGTTTCGAAAATTTCATTTTACACTCTTTACCAAAGATAGGGATGCAAATGTATGTAACAAAAGTAAAGGGAGAAAGTGGAGACGCCCCAAAAGTATTTTTGTTGGAAAACTGTGTGCAGGGTATCCCGAAGTCGCTCATCATCCCCACTAATGTCTTTTTAAAAAGTCTATAAAATTTGGCTCTGATGAGAAACGTAATCTAACGAAATATTGATGAGTTGTGGTGCCAAGCTGTAAAAAGAACTCCACGTCGTTATATAGCTGTCCACAGCATACATATACCTAAATGTAGTATATACTACATATATACATATGTATGTATTCTAGCCTTAAGTAACTGAAATGCAATGTCTATGTCTGGCTGGTTATGCAACAAGTTGCCAAAGTTGGAGCCAAGATTTAAGTTGGGTAGCGACAAATTTGGCTATTGGTGACAAACAGCTTTTTGTCGTTGTTGCTATAGCTTGATTGTTGGGGTCAGCTTGAAGGACGTTTTTATTACTGTACTTACTTGTCGGTAACTCACACACACACACTCTCTTTGTTTCTTCTTTGCAGACCTGTTCGCAGCTAATCAAAGCCGGCCTGAAGCTATCCATACAAAGTAAACGCAAGACC
This sequence comes from Chymomyza fuscimana, assembly GCA_949987675.1. NCBI lineage: Eukaryota > Metazoa > Arthropoda > Insecta > Diptera > Drosophilidae > Chymomyza > Chymomyza fuscimana. The sequence continues at coordinate 49,918,650 of OX465090.1, read as the reverse complement.
TCAACCTGCGACTCCAGCTCTGGATCCGAGCAACCAAATTCGAAATGCTCGCGTCGTGACGAAGACTGTGAGGAGTCTAGCGATGATGATAGCGAGACCAAAGGTTCTACGCCCAAGGGTCTAACGCCGGAGGATGAGGATCGTCGTCGTCGACGACGTGAACGCAATAAAATTGCAGCCACCAAATGTCGCATGAAGAAACGTGAGCGCACGCAAAATCTTATCAAGGAATCCGAAGTATTGGATACACAAAATGTTGAGCTTAAGAATCAGGTGCGCAGTCTGGAAACGGAGCGACGCAAATTGCTGGATATGTTGCAGGGGCATGCGCCTAGCTGTGTGCGTCGTGGTGGCTGCCAGCTGCCTTCCAAGCTGCTGCAATCGCCGGCACATAAATATCTAGCCGAGTTGGAGCTGGAAAGCAGCAGCAGCGCTGGCAGCGGCATTGGTCATATTGAGGCAGTCTCCAATACCAATGCAGTTGTTTGTAATGGCAATGGCGCAGTCAATGGCGCGAATAGTCAACGCATGAGCATACCATCCATGTCTACGTTTAAGACCACTGCAGCCATGGCTGCAGTAGCGGCTGCAGCGCAGCTGCAGCAGGTGCCGGGTGTGCTACCAAATGGCTACTGTAAGCCCTCACCCAGTCCACAGGAATTCGAGCATGCTGGCTACTTGAGCTCACCCACGCAAGAGGCGCTATGTTTGCCAGTTGTGCTGCATCAGCAGCAGCAGCAGCAGCAACAACAATTAACACCCACCAACAACAACAACAACAGCAGCAGCAGCAACAATAACAACAACAACAACGCCAGTAATGGCAACTGTCAGAGCAGTTCGAATGGCGTGCAGCAGCAGGTCTCGGATTATGTGCCCAACTGTGAGGGCCTAAGCCTGGGCCTGGCCTTGTCCGCCGTCACCGTTATCGCACCTACCTCCAACAACAACAACAACAACAGCAGCAGCACGCAGCAGCCTCAACTAAGCAGCGTCACCACAAGCACAGCCACCACGCCCACCAACGGCCTGACGCTCAGCCAGCAGCAGCATCGGAATCATAACGAGCTCAACGAACTGGCCAGTCCTTTGGGTTGCCTACAACATGTGAGCAGTCTTAGCGCCAGCGCTACCACGCCCACAACTGCCATTGAGTTTGTCAAGAATGAGCTAGTAGACTCACAGAGTCCCTACACCACAGAGATATCTCCAGATCGTTTTCTGTTCGAATCGAGCGATAGCTTCTGTCCAGATATCAAGCATGCGGTCAGCGTGCATCCAAGCAGCATTAATAATATGACCAGTGTGGCCAGTTTGGCAACGCACAACTATGTATTGGACTTTCATAGATCGGCACCATGCAACGGAGGCGTGGCTATGAGCTCAGCCTATGATGAGGATGATATGTTGCTAATGAAGAACAACTATTTAAATGGTGATTTGTTGGCTCAGTTGACCGAAGATGGTGCAGATTTTGTGGATTTGGATACGGGTAATGCAGCTTTTATGACCAATGGTGGCTGCTTGGCGTGAGGGCGGGCCCAGCAGCGTGCAGCAGAGCTGGAACGTGAGCGAGAACGTCAACGTGAACGTGAACGTGAACGAGAACTGCTGCTGACGCTTGAGCAGGCGGAGTTGGAGGAGCGCGAACGGGAACGGGAGCAGCAGGAGCAGGAGGCTGCACAACAATCAGATATAGAGTCATTAAGTGATCCATCATCGGCCTGGGCCAATATTGACTATTGGTGCTAGTCGCAAGTGGCGGGTGTGTATGCTCTATAGTGTAACTTGTGTATCTGGTGGTACTCAACGACTATGTCAAAAATTGAATTTGTTTTTTTTTTTTTTTTGTAACTTCTTGTTGGTACATAAGTTAAGAGTTTTTGCAAGAGGTCGCAGTGAACAATGGGCGAAAAACGCAAAATGCTGCAGAAAAAAAAAGAAGTAAAATATAATGCTGTTATGAAACTTATTCTGGGATTCCCAACAAAGTTACTGCTGCATCTCATAGATCTTGAGTAGTATAAAAGCCACAGCCATCGAACTTGATTTGTAGGTTCTTCTTTTTTAACATTATGTGTTTCTCTTTAGCTGCTCAAGAGCTTTGCGGCTTTTTCAACTATATCTACATCAAATTTTTTCTGTACGTCTGAACAACTTTGTGAGATCTTCAGCGTCTCCTTCTATATGTTAAATGCATTTGCACAAACTTAATATACGCCTTACCTTAAGCTACAGGGTGTTACATATCATACTAGCGATCTTATATAAACAACACCATTTGCAAAATTTGTTGAAGTTATACTCTATGCTACACTCCGACCTATTAAAAATAAAATTTTAAAAAATTAAAATATGATCGTAACAGCATTGTGCACAAATATGCCAGAGAAATATTTTCTTCATAACTCTCTCTCTCTGTTTCTTTTCATACACTTGCTTTATACAATCCCAACTGTGTGTGTGTGTGTGTGTGTGTGTGTTACCTACCCATAATCAAAAATCCAAGGTCTTCCAAGCAACTTAAGTTCTGCTTACTACTACTACTACTATTTTGTTCTATCTTTCAACCCACTTTATTCCATTCCGCTCTACACTAGTTTGTACCGCTCGAATATAGCTATAAGTTGTGTGCTGTCCTTAATGAACTGGTTCACAACTAGTTGCTTTTTCTGTCTGTCTGTGTGCATTTGTTGCGACATTGTTCAAACTGCGGCTTTACTACCTCATAAAAGGCAACTTTTTTAAAACTAATTATCATTTAACAATTTTTTATATATATATAAAAAAAAAATGAGCAAAAACAAAAAACTCTTTGTCCAATTGTAATTTTAATCAACTGTATATAACCTTATTTTATATATAACTATGTATAAATTTAACATTCCGTGTAAAAAAACAAAAAACTAAAACTAAAAAAAATAAAAAAATTGTAAGCATTAGGGGAAAGCAACTTTGTAGGGAGAGTCACATCCGCATCAGTAATTATTAATTTTAATTTGAATATTTTTTTTAATTATTGCTATTATTTTTAAACTTTTATATAATTTGTGCAAAGATTTAAGCGAGATTATGCAGCAAAAAGCTAAATTAAAAATGTAAAAATTTAATTAAAAAAAAAAAACAAAACCAATGCGATATGATGACGTTTGATATTTTTCAAAATCTAGGCTTAATAAGTGATAAATATTATATACATACATATATATACTAAATGTAATTAACTATTTTTTTTTTTTGTAATTTAAAACTTAAGCTAAGCTAAAAAGTAAAACAAAATATGAATGCCTTAAATTACAATTGATAAATCGAAAAAAATGCATAACTATTTACGATTTATTAATCAATATACATATATACATTTTAATAATAAAAAATATTTGCGACCATGTGCTCTTAAAAAAAAAAAAAAAATGATTAACTAAAACAACTGTAAATTGCTGCTAAAACAAAATTTTAAATTGAAAGCAAAAAACTTATGTATGGAACAAATTTTTTAAAACTAGCGCCTTAAAAAAAAATATTTATATATACATAACAAAAAAAATTTAATGACTACTTTATGTATTTAATGTATGCGAACAAAAACAAGCAGTTTAACAAAACTTGATAAAAAATTTTGGAAAATTTTAAACATAAAAAATAAAAACAATTTTTTGTGTATGTGTGTTTAGCGCTTCAAAAATTGTTTTTAAGCCAGCATTACATAATATATATTTATGCATATATAACTGCTATATACAATGTGTGTAAAAAATATTTGGCAAAATCTAAAAAAAAATACAAAAAAAAATATAATATAATAAAAAACAGAAAATTTAAATAGCTGTGAACACCAAAAAGTGGCCTACAAATACCAATTACCATGTGCTTTTATAATTTTCTTAAATGTATATTAAAATATATATAAAAAAAATGTAAAACGAAATGCCTCGATTTTCTAATGTTATATAAAATATATACAATATTTATAAATGACTTAATGCAGTGCTTTATAGTTGTATCTAAATGTCTACCATATACCATAAAAAAAAAACATTGTTAAAAATTAATGCAACACACAAAAAATAAAAAAAACAAAAATTCAGCAGCACTCAAAAAATGTAAACAATTAAAAATTAAGCAAATTTATTAAGACAGTAGAGCTGGAACTTATTAACAAACAGTCATTGAAATATATATGTGTAATGCATAAAAATCCAACACGTAAATATAAAGTTTAAAAATAAAAAAAAAATTAAAAAAAAAAAACAAAGAATTACCACTGATAAATGTCTTATATAGTAATGCCTGCCTATTTGTTTTGAATAGGCTTGTTAAGCATACCGAAATATTTGTAAAATGTATATAAATTAATAAAAAAAACAAAAAATAATTAATATAAAATTTTAAGCAAAGTTTACCTCAAGCATTATATTATTATTATAAACAGAAATTAAATTAAAGCAAACTTAGCCCAGCAACTACAAAAACAATACAACAAAAACGCGCCAAAACTGTAACGATATATCGATAAATTGTTATCGTTTTGCGCGTCGATAATATTAATTTCAGCTTCCAAAAATTGAACTCAGGTCAATTTGTTTTGTATTTTAAATTTGTTATGCATTTCTTTGTGTATTGTTTTTGTGCTTGCTCAGGGTAAAAGTTTTGACAACTTTAAAACTAAAAAAAAAATTCAAATCTAACAAAAAAAATATATTTACTAAATGTGTAAAATGTAACAAGCAAATGCAATCAATGTTAGGCGTTAAAAAAAAACAAAAAACAAAAAACTTGGTTTAAACATAAATATTTTCCATTTAAATTTTGCCCAATTCATTTTCTCAAATTTATTTAGTGCCCGTAGCTGTGTATTTGTGCTACTAAAAAAAATATTAAACATAATTATATAAACATAAGCAGCTTTAATTAAGTGCTTAAATATTAAAAAAAAAAATATATTGGCCTAAAATAAAAACGAAAAGTTTGATACAAGTTAAAAAAAAAAACAAAGTACCACATGCATTTTACAGCTGCTTATGTTAAAAAAATTTAAAAAATTATGTATAACACACTATGCATGCTGCTCTGCTCCAACACACTGTCTACATATGTCTGTCTCTTTCTGTGACTAGTAGTGGCGCAAAACTTAAAACTTAAAAAAATAAAATAAAACTTAATGCAACAATTTACAGACATGCTATGCTCCTCCATCCCTAGCTTAATTTTAGTTTTAGACATTTTTTTTTTTTATAAATAGCCTTAAAAGTTTTAAAACAAAAAGAAAAGAAATGTTTAAAAATTAAAACACTGCGCTACGAAAGTACCTGTAAAATGTTATTTAATGCAAAAATATTAAACAAATAAAGTTGTTGTTGAAATTTAAAATAATGAAAAAAAAACATATACACAGCTGTCGGCACTAAAAATAATTATTAAAGCAAAAAAAACTAGCATTGTGTCTTAAAAAATTATGAATTTCTTTAAAAAAAAAACATAAACAGCATTTGATAAAAAACAACAAAATAAGAATTTCCAAAAACTAAAACAAAAACTCCCATAAACTGTGCTAAAAATAAACAAAAATACATACTACACATATACTATATAAAAAAAAAAAAAATAAATAAATTAACAAATGTTTTATAAATGGCATGTAAAAAGTATTATTTATATATTTTTGACCAGAGCAAAAATATATGCAAATTAATATTTACTTTAAAGGGAAAAAACATTATTAAATTTAGTTTTTAAAAGTTTGCTTAAAAAACAATTATTTTAATTTAATTAATAAGCATGTATGTATGTATGTAGTTTGTATATGGTTAATTATATATTTTTGTCAATTTTTGTTTTTGTTTAACTACATATGTAAATTGTTGTTATCTATGAATGATTGTTTTTAAAAAGAAATATTTTTTTTTTTTAAAGTTTTAAAATTAATTATGTACACATTTTTTTGAGCACAAAAGCAACATGTGAGGCACACAAGAAAAAACAAACAAAAAAAAAAATTTCAACTCAAAAGCCAAAAACAACACAGCTACACACACACACACACAGACACTCAACACACACACACACACACACACACATATGAAAATAATCGTTTAAATGCAAATTTTGTAAGCTTTAACATTTAAATTTTTATTAACATGTATTTATTATGCAAAATGTCAACTTGAGCGCAAAAAAGAATTTGCTAAACAATGTGTTTTTTTCAATAATTTTAAGCAGCTAATACTAAATTTAAAATTAATATAATATGCATAGAGCAAACTAACTAATAATTATATTTGTTTTTTTTTTTTAATTATTATTATTATTATTAAACAACAAAACAGAAAATTTCTTTAAAATAAACAACAGAAAATGAAAAAATAAATGTTCTGCTTCAAAATCACAAAAAATAAAAAATTGGCAATTATTTTTATTTGAAAGGGGGGTAACACTGTTTTTCTTTCAGAGAGCTCTACAAATCTTCAAAGCTTCAGTTAATGGTAAGCATATACTACAGATCAGAGTAAGAGCTAGTCAGTATAAACAAACTTGTGATTTGGATGCCTTTTTTATATATATATATAATAGGGGAAAGGCTTGTAAGTTGACACACCATAGCTTTTTTAGCTATATCTCTGCATTGAATACACATAGGCATCATGATGCAAAGAATTTTACAAGGTGGCGCAAACAAGTGCACGAAATTGGCTGCGCAGAAAACATGGCGTATCGGGCTCACTTTTTGTATGGTAGCTATGTGAAATAGTGGACCAATTTTGATCAAACTTCACAGAAATGTAAAGACTTATACTAAATTAAACGGACATAAATTTAGTTGTGATATTTTAAAAAATAAAAAAGTTTTTCTAACAATAACTATTCTCAAACAAAACGTTGATTACAGCTGCTGCCATACAAACGTTCGTTTTGGTGAAATTGGCAGCACCAATCATTCGTTTTCAAAACGAATCCGAATAAATTGTTAGGATTCGTTTTCCGCAGTACGCCGAAATAGCGAAAAAAATTTTAGATTTAGAATTTTTTTTAATTTTCAATATAAACTGGGGGACACTTTTTTGAGCTGTTCGTTACTAGCCACAAACAGATTTCTGATTAAATCTCAATCGCAGACTCTCTTGGATATTCATGGCTTTAAAGATTTGTTTTTTTTTCAGTAACCGATCTTAGCCAAACCAACCGGCTGAAAATCTAAACTAGTACTTGATTTAAAAATTCTTGACTTTTTAAAAAGTATTCGGAAATGTTATCAATCAACACAAGCCATTTTTTGAACGATTATGGGCAAATTATGCCGCATCCAAGGGAAACAAATCATTTTTAAACCTTAGATGTTCATGGAATATTGACTACTAATGCCCAAAAATGCCCAAATTCTGTGGTATATAATATCATCAGTTCTCAAACATCGTAACATTTAAGTGGCAAAAGAAATCTTAGGATAAAATAGCCATGGCCGGCAATATATAAGGAAAACGGAATAACCTAAAGTTAACATTTTTAACTTTTCAAGAATTAATTAAAAAAAAAAAAAATGTTTTACGGATCGTAGCTAAAAAAGATTCCTTTAGCTACCTGCATAATTTTTTTTTTCAAAACTGCAACCATATGTAATGAGCAGGAAAGTAAGCTGCTGCCGGTATAACCCATGATCCAACAAATAGAAGGTTACGCAAAGCGCAGGTGCGTTATTTGTTTCTCTCTGAAAAAGAGAGCGCAGGTGTAATTTTTATATGGTAGCTACATGAAATAGTGAGCTGATTTTGTTCAAACTTTGCGCAAATGTGTAGACTAATATGAAATGCAGAAAAACATATAAATATATGCTAAAAGACGGCGTACGTTAAAGTCGGGAGCGAACGACTTTGGGATACCCTGTACCACCAGATTGCTATTAAATGCGGTATATTCCTTAAGACATTTGATTTCCAAATTTGGTTATGATATCTACATATACAAACGAAACACAACGAATTTTGTACAAAAAACATTTTTTCGACCGTTCGGTACTATTGGAGCTATATGACATAGTCAACCGATTTTGTTCAAATTTGGTTCAGTGCTTGGGAACTATAATATAATAAACTTTCGAGTGCCAAATTTGTTTACGATGACATGTAAAACTTTTGTTTACTTTCGAGATCCTCTGAAACACCGCTATGGGAGCTATATAATGTAATACCGATATTCAAAAACTAAAATAATCTTGTCTCGTGTGGTATAATAGGGAATCTAATCTCAAAGTTTGGTTGCTCTAGCAGACGGGCAGACAGACCGACTTTTCTAGTCACCCTATGATCAGGGTGACTAGAAAAGTCGGTCTGTCTGCCCGTCTGCTAGAGGTAGGTAGGTAACTTTGGGCGGTTTCCGACGTCTTCTTCTGTATGTTACATACATTCACTTAATATACATTAATAATGCATATCATTAAAAAGTTCACCCATCGGGCTAGAGACGCGGATTAGTTCATATCAATTCCCTCGCTCTATTTTCTTTTCTAAATAAATTATACTTTTTTTATAATATAAGGTCAACTGAACTTAGTTGCACCCCTCAAATAAAATGAACAAATAAATAAATAAATGCATACCTTTTGTACCATAAGGTAGAGGGTATAAAAACAAAGCTCAATGCTCGACCGTAATCCGAGCAATGGGGGTGTGTAAAGTAAAGTGGTCAAGCAATCCTTAGTAAGTCATACACACTACGAATAAGCATAAGGCAACGCGTTTCTCCACGATCCTTAATAATTCATCTCAAGCCGACTCGAAGGTCTTGTGGACCCCCTTGCTTTCAAGGGCCTCCCTCGTGTAAACGAAGTGGTAGCGAATTCGAGCGACGATTTCAAAGGTCTAACCTCAGACCATAAAAAGGTTGCGTTGGGCTACTAACCCGGCCGTAAAACAACACATACTCAAGAAACGGATTTCCGCCCTATGCTCCTCCTAAGGGCGACTATTCGTAAATGCAAAATTAAGCTCTACAGTAGTCTAGGAATACATATCTATATATATCCGAGCAATTACCGGACACTGGCTGGTGGGAATTCATGCATCAAGGCTTAACGCTCCCCATCATGACTTCTGCAGGAGTTGTGGCGATGAGGAGGAGCTGAAGACGGTTGAGTACCTCTTCTGTCACTGCCCTGGATTGTGTAGGACAAGGTTTCGCTTCCTCAAGTCATACTTTCTAAATGACTTATCCCAGCAGAGTCCAAAATACCACCGGATGGCTGTGACTTTAATACAATAGAGGAACTTTTCAGTGGAGAAGGATGGAGAAAGGTTCACCACTGCGGTATCACAACGGGCCTATTTTTGGCCTAAGTGCCGCCCTAACCTAACCTAACCTAACCTAACCATAACCAAAGAACAGAAGGGTAAAATTTGAGTAAACTGATTCTTTAGAGGTTCAAACTAATTTGATGCTGGTTAAATCCAAGCTGGTTCTAGAGTAAAATCGCTTGAGAGAAGAGTTTTAAGGGTCTCCATTTTGTGCTCTTCGAGGGTATTTAGAAAATTTTGAAAACCCTAACCATACCCAAAGCGCACTTAGAGCATAATAGTAGTTGCTGCTGATGTCTATACCCTAAATACTTATACGATCTGCCATAGAGTCCACCCACTAACGCTGCCAAACGGCGGGACTTACTCATCGAGTCATCGAGTCAATTACTTACCATACTATATACGTTTGTTTCGTTTTCATTTTCGTTCGTTTTCGTTCTTGGCGCGTGTCTTGGCGTGGGCGTGGATCTGTCCGGCGGCGATCGCTAGCGTTATGGCAAACGGGTTGCGGGTGGCGGGTAACGCCATGCCGCCTGCATACGGCATGCTGAGAAGCTTTTGCCGGCACCGGTTTATTGTTGACATCTGGCGCATGCTATTCTCAAGAACAACAACAACAACGTTGTCGCAGTCGCAGTCGCAGCCGCCGGCTCAATTGGCGTTGTTCTAGCTGATGTACGCTTATAAAAAGACTATGACATCATGGAATTATGCAAAAAATAATAATAATAATAAAAAAATCGAGCGGTCTCTATCGCTCTATCTAAATGTGTATTTGTCTTCGAAACTATTAAGAGACAAAGCTGTTCTCTCTCTCTCTCCGCTCATATGCATAACTTGAAGGCTTGGGCGCTGTTCTCTGTTCTGGGTGTCTTGGCTGCTGCTGCTTGGATGATTAATGCCCACTGTGATTAATGCCTAATTGGTTATTGAATGTCATAACAGTAATAATAAATAAAATTAAAAAAAAAAAAACAAAAACACAAAATCCTTCTAAATGCAAATTTTGCATATGCAGCGCGCAGTTACGATTTAACATCTTAATGTGTCATAGAATTGGTCATTGCTCACATTTCTTGACACATGATCTCGGTCTAAGAGTTAGAGCGGATAAATGATCTTTCTCTGCTTCTCGCATGTCTCTATCGTGTACGAGGGTTGGCTGAAGTATAACTGGTGCTGCCAAAGCAAACGCGGATTTCTTTTCTGAATCAATCCAAAATATAGCATGCACAGCTAAATTGGAATTTTTGGCATACGTTGACCTGGTTCATGTCTTGCATAAAAAAATGTTCATGTCTTGCATAAATAAAATTTCCTTTTTAATAAGAATGCCTTAAGGCCTATACGCAGAATGCAAAAAAATTTCACACGGAATGACAAAACTATATAAAAAAAAAATCCCATTTGGGATATCCCAAATAGACCCCTTTAGTCGTGAGTAATTTCCCTCGAAAGGTGTAGAGCTTTGCTAACAAAAAGGAGGAAATAATAAGGGAAATATGAGCAAATACCGACAGCATAAAATGTGGAATTGGAAGCACGCAAAGACGAAAACCACCAAAATTGATTGGATTTCGTTTTACGCAGCACGGCCTACTATTAGGTTATGTTAGGTTAGATGAGGGCGGCAGTTCGGACTTAGCGTCCCAACTCGCTTAGGCCAAAAATAGGCCCGTTGTAATACCGCTACGGTGGACCTTTTACCACCCTTCCCCACTCAAGAGCAGAAAAGCTGCTAAGAAGAGCGTTTGGCTTGTCGGAGCGCCTTCTGATACTTTGAGTGGCTGGCTATATTCACTCCAAGCATTTTCGTCATCCTTTGTTTTAGCAATGTTACAAAGCTGACGTGAATTGTGCCGGAGTTGCCCAATTTCTGACGACCACCAAGGAGCTTTACTTTTCCCACTTGATGTTCTTAATTTACAAGATTTGTTGAAAGCACAGTTACATGCTTTTGTTAATGTTTCGATTTGGGTATTATTGAACTCCACCGAATCGGGTCCTCTTGGAGCATCCGGAGGGAGTGTTCTACCCATAATTTCTGCAAAGAGTTCCAAGTTGAGCGGGATGGGGCTATGGACATCATCATCTCGATATACCGGTGATCCGAAAAGGAGTGGTCGCTAAGGACCCTCCAGTTTTGAACCCTATAGTACAGAGAGTTTGATGCCAAAGTGAGATCAAGTACTTCTTTCCTATTATTTATGATGAAGGTAAGGTCTGTACCTCTGTTGCATATTGGCTTGTTAGTGGACAAGATGTAATCGAAAAGTTACTCACCCCCACTATGTGTGATGTGCGTTGGCATCGCAACCTATAATCAGGTCGATACTTTTGGCGGAGTAGAATCACTCTGGTCATGAGCCATGTAGCTTGAGCTTACCCTTAGATTAGCAGAAGCTGATATGGATTGGTGGAGATTAATTTGAGGAAGTCTTATCGACAGCTTACGGATTAACCTCCACCATCGCGTTATTGGCCTTGTCCTCGTCTGTATCCCCAAGAATAGAGTCTTCATCTCTCTGGGCTAGTTTGGAGAGCTACCTGTCTAGCTCCGATGACTCTGAGGCATACTCCTCCAATTATTGCAAATAAAAGGAAAACCTACATATAATAATCTCGTTTGTAAAAGCTGCACTACGATCAGGCCAGTCATGCAGATCCAGTCATACTTTCGTCGAACTTTCAAGATCACACCCCTTCCTTTTGTATGTTCTCGGTATATTGACTGGGCAGCCGAACTAACCTAACCTAATCTTTCTTCTGGTCTTAGCAGCTGTTTAGTGATGCGTTTGGCAATGGCTCAGAAGGGTTCAGACCCTATTAGTATTCGGCAGCACCATTCCTCGCCATCTCAGCCTCAGCAGCTTCGTTCCTGGCTATGTTCTTGGGTGGCTTTATTCCATTGTCCTTGGTGCTTAAGTTTCGCTCTCGTATTACAATATCTCTGTCTTTATATTTCCTGGCTAGCTTGATGTACACACATCGATCTTATTTTTATTTATTCCCGTATTCCATGAGGAACATTGGTTATTTACAAAGAATCCAATTATTTATGTTTGAACCTATAAATCTAAGTGCGTTGAAAGATTTGCCGGTTTCATACAAGTTGGTTCTTCTCCAAGTGGCTCGTGGTCGGCCTCGTCCCCGGCAGCCTGGTGGATTGCACTCCAGGGTGGCGTGGCAGATCTCATCATAAGATCTTAAGTCATGTAATATGCTGGCACTCCCAGGTCGGTGCATTCCTTAGGCAAAGACGCCTCTGTTTAACACACCATAGTGACTCACTTTATAGGATGTATATCCATTTGCTTGGTTCAATTCTTTTTTTTACTAATAGTGTTACTAAAGTTCCTTTAAAGTGTTACATTATGGTTATCTCATCTTTAGAAGGGAACCACTTTTACCAGTTCACCATATATACCTATATAATGAGCGGTGTCAGTTCCACAAGGACTTCCAATGCTGCTGACAGACTGGTTCTCATGGCATCTGTCATACAATCGCCTCCTCTGTACCTTTTCAAGATCGGTTTGGACGCAAGTAGTCATCATCCTAGCTCCACATGCAATAGTTCCCTAGATAAGCATCAGCCTTGTGACCATTAGATGCTGCCCATGCTTTCCCGACTTTTTTTTTGTCACATTTCCTATCCCTACCTTATAATAGAAGAACATTCATAAATTTCCTTCCGTTTGGTCAAAGCGAATTTATATCAAGCTCGCAGTCAGTGGCGCAACCACGGAAGGTTTTCGGGTTCGGACCCCCACCCCTCCCCAAAAGTGAAGTTCAAAGTTTTTTATTCAAATAACTGTTAATACACTTCGAATTGAAAAACCCCCCATATCTGTTTAGAAGGTATTCACATACCTTATTTATTATTTTTTTTAATTTATAAGGCTTTGATTTTTAACTTAAAAGATTTGAAAACAACAAGGCTTTGATTTTTCATTTAAAAGATTTAAACCTATATCAAAAATTAGTGGCATTCAAAAATATAAGTATAACGTAAACTAAGCAATATACAAAATGGCTGAGTAAGTTAAAATGTGAAATACCTTGGACAACTGTAACACATAATAATCCATAATTTGCAGAATCTTTGAAATGAACTTTAATTCTGCCGGCACCGGCCTTATGATTCAGCAGTTACTGGAGACCATAGGAGAGCCGTGCACATTTCTGACATTTGTGGGATACATAGAGAGTGGCACAAATGCTCCGCTCGATATGAACGCGCGCCTCACCATATTGGAAATAATGGATAAGGGTGTGTTATATGGATATCTTTTCCGTCAAGGAGCATTTTACTCCAATCGGCCGTTTCAGGAATTTTAAAATTTGCTTTTGAATAGGACGATAGGAACTTTACACCAAAATAACACGCTTTTGACACCTAATCGCTGCTGCCGCTGCTGCTGTTGCTGCGAATAAAAAAATACTGTAATCTTGCAATATGAATAATAAAATACCAAAAGCATAAAATCTGCATATAATTTTAAAGATTATTTAAGAGCTGTCTTACTTTTCGGATGCGACTCTTGTGGATTTCCATACATTTTCTACCTACCATCAGGAACTTATAATGGATTTAAAAACGATCTGCAACAGCTCTTCCAAGCATTTAAGTTAGACAAAACAGAAAACTATTTCATAATGGCAGGTGACTTAAATGCGAAACATAGAAACTGGGGAAATCGAAACAATAATTCGGCGGGCTGCACACTAAATGACTGGATGGAACTTAACGAAATTAAATTTAAATGCAAATTGTACGCATCAGCTAAACCATCATTCCCCCGTTCTAACTCATATCTAGACCTTTGCCTTGCAGATACAAGAATCGAAATAAAACGAGAAAATCTATTATTAAACAGTCTAAAAACAATTGATTATGACAGCGATCACTGTGGAATATTAATCCCAGCGGAGCTGCAAAATAAAGAACCAATACCTCTGTTCACATCTATACAAGAACAAAAGTACAACTACAAAAATACTAACTGGCATAAATTTCAAAACAAGCTGAGCAGGCTATCATCCAACGATCCAACTATCCCTAACAACAGAAACTTAAGTAACAATGAAATTGACTTTTATATTAACAAAATACACAACAATATAATTAAAACTATTGAAACGACAGTGCCAAAATTTGAAGTTCACGACCCCTTTAAGCCGTTTAGGAACCAAACAATACGCAAACTACAAAAAGAAAAGAACAAAACGCTAACTATGATAAAAAAGCACAACAGACTTGAATGCATCCTAACGCAAGATGAATATAATTTCTTGAAATGCAAGCTCAAGCTAATTAAAAAACTATTTCAGGATAATATAAATATTGAAATGAATAAACATATTCAAACAAAACTCTCAAAAATAAACCCGAAAAATCCAAAAATGTTTAAGCAGATCAAAAACTTTTCAGCATTGCAAAGATCACCAACAGAACTTAGTTTCATTGCAGTACCAGAAGAAGACAAAGCAATTGCTGACAAATGCGAATATTGATACACAATCTCTGGAATTTAACACGACAAAAAACAGCTTCATCCTAAGAGACAAGGAACAAATACTAAACACAATCGGTACCTACTTGCAATCCGTACACTCATCTACTGTGAGTGCACAAGATAACGCTTTTCACCGTGATGTAAGAGACAGCTTTGATCAGTTTTTAAATATTAAAAAAGACTTTGAAGCAAAGCTCGGCTCAATCACGGAGTTTCATAGTAGGAAACTAGCTAACAACATAAATGAAGAAATTGACGAGTACTTTATAGCTCAAGACACAATACTAAATAAATATTCGCACACCTTAAAGGAAAGCTCTCAACTGGATACGACAACATTCCAAATATCGTTCTTAAAAACTTGCCTACGAACGTTATACTTGACTACTGCACACCACACTCTTCAACAACATGCTGAATAACGCCTACTTTCCACCGAATTGGAAACTCGCTAAGGTTATTTTAATACCCAAAAAAGCCAATAACAATGAAATAAAAAATCTTAGACCAATAAGTCTTCTACCAAATATAAGCAAAGTTTTCGAGATCTGTTTTAACAAATATATAAATAAATTTTGTCTCAAAAACAATCTAATTAATGACAGACAATTCGGTTTCAAATATAAACACTCAACGATACATGCAATCCATCTTTTAATATCAGAGATACAATGGGCACAAAACAACCAAAAAAGCACTGCAGCCTGTTTAATCGACTTGCAGAAAGCTTTTGACACCGTTTGGATAAAAGGATTAGTACACAAGCTGAGAAACTACAACTTCCCTACACACATGGTCATTATTATTTACAACATGATAGCCAACAAAGAATTTCGAACTAGCATCGGGAGCACCAATAGCTCCAATAAATTTTTCATGCAAAATGGTCTTCAACAAGGAACAGTTAACTCGCCAGTATTATTTAATATATTTATTCTGGATCTGATCAGAAAAATAGACAATATAATTGCGTTCGCTGACGATATTATTATATACAGGTCGGAGAATTCTATTAGAGAAATAAATGAAAATCTTCAAAAAGACTTCAATGCCATTGAAACATACACAGAAAACTGGAATCTTAAATTAAACAACTCAAAATGTGAAACTATTCTATTTCGACCCGCAGTGGCAAAATGCAATGCGAGCATAAGAAAACACTGGAAAGAATTTGGAATTTTTCCTCAACACTCAAGAGAGCCAGTTCCTAATAAGAAAACTGTCAAGTACCTGGGCATTTATTTGGATAATTTTTTGTATTTTAATGAGCATATAAACACCCAAATCGCCAAAGCCAAAAAAGCTTTTTTCGCTTATAAAAAACTATTTTATTCAAGATCGATAATGGAAAAAACAAAAATAATTATGTACAAAACACTAGTTCGTCCTATTATAAGCTATGGCTGCCCAATCTGGTTTAATATCTCGCCGTCTTACATGCAACGCATAAGAGTATTTGAAAGATCATGCTTGAGAGCTTGCACTATGTGCTTCAGGGACCCTAAAAGCGATTATATAAAGTTCATATCAAATAAGGTGCTATATGACTCAACCAAGATAAGCAGAATTGACAACCATATTATAAAAACTTATTAGGCAACATATTCTTCAATGCACATCTGAACAAGAAAACAATCTCATCAAAGCGCCATACTATACCAATGAGGAATACCTTCTGAGAAGCCTAGAAAACGGTTTTCCCCCTCCTGAAGCGTTCATTGCTTTAGATTCTCGGGGCTTAATTCAAAGCCAAAACGGAATCCCTATATTCTATCATCAATATAGAAGAGCAACTGATAAAAAAATCCAAATTAACCAAGAACCAAATCTCAGATTTAGTACGAGCATCGCGCAAAACGATGCTATCTTAAACAACAACAAATTCTGGTGGTTGTAGATATAAACGGAACTTGATTCCAACATTTCTTATTTTATAAATTATTATGTTATTATAATTATCAGATTCCTTTCATTAGATAATAATTATAAATATTGAAGTATACTCGAGATCTCGATAGAGACACTGTATAAATAATATCTCATAAAGCTTCTTGTTTATTAGAATTAAGGAAAACACTAAATAAAAAAAAAATAAACACAAAAAAAAAAAAAAAAAAAATACATTTTCTAAAACTATTTTTGGTATTATCAAAGAATATAGAACTACATACAATGCGCATCTCGCTCAAATTCAGTTTAGGGCTTGTTGGTACCGGCGGTCGGCAGCAAACGAAGCGAAATGTTGCTTCTATTTTTGGAACATGCAGACTCCGTTAATTTGCAAAGTTGTTGTATTTCCCAAATGTACAAGAGACTAATTTTAACACGGATTTCGAGCTAGTGTTGATGGGTCAGTGGTATGCGTGCCTGAATGACATGAAATTATTTTGAGTTCAACTCTAGAGCTCGGAATTGTTAGCAAATTTTTTCTTTTATTTTTAATAATTTTTAAACGGTTTTACATTTTTAATTTTTGATTTTATAGGCTTTATTGTTTTATTAAGTACCGTCCATTTACAGTGCTTATTAATTTAAAATTTTATTTTATTTTGTGGTCTCTGCAATCACCAAAGAACAATTCGGAAGTCGTAGTGTGGCAAAGGTGAACTATATGTTCATTTATTTGTAATTTCTCTGGTTATTTCTCTGGTTCAATTGTGAAAAATAATAATATGTCTTTCGAAAGAATCGGAAGGTGGAAAGAGCCTACCGAAATCAGATTTAAAGCAATCATTTTTATGAAAAATAATTTTCCCTTCTTTGGGAAATTAAAGGACCTATGCTTACTCTCTCTATCATTAACTGCATCACACAAGCATACATGTAAATTCAAGTATTAAAATCCTTCAAATCCCTTTTTCGTATTTTGCTCATTTTTTACATGCATTTGTGAGTGTGAAGGCAAACGTGGTAAGAAGTGTCATAGCAGGCACATCCGAAAGGGCATGGATGCTTAGAAACAAAAAATTTAAAATTTTGGCTGAGGCTGAAACAGCCAAAAACGAAGCTCAGAGCCGCGATCCATCGCCAGCGCTCGTGAAATGCCTGTGCTATTTTTAGATTTTCGCGTTTGCTCTGCCAGCCGGTAAACAAGAGCTCTAAAAATCCTTATTATACCTCACAAAAGTGCGTATTTTACTATGCAATTAAATGCATAGAAGGCGTACTGTACCTGCGAGCATAGCAAAATCCTAAAATACGAAAATGAAACATTAATTTTCTTATGGCAATAACAAATTTTTAAAAAATTTTAAAAGAAAAAAATGAAACAAACTCTAACATCCAGCTTGAGAATCGAACCTCGAGACATTAGACTATGAGTCGAACACGCATTCCACTAGGCCATTGCCACTGCGCGCGTTACATTTGCAAAGTTGCATGTAGAAGCAAATGTACAAATGCAAGCAACAGTTTCTGTGGGGTACTAATATCAGTACCCCACATAGTATAATTTTTATACCCTGTACCTATAGGTACAAAGGGTATACTAGGTTTGTGCAATGTTTGTAACGGACAGAAGGAGGCGTGGCAGACCCCAAGTCCTTTATACCAAAATGCTTATCATAACCTCGGGTAGCGATTGAGCCATGTCCGTCCGTCCGTCCGTCCGTCCGTCCGTCCGTATGAACGCCTAGATCTCAGAGACTATAAGAGCTAGAGACACGAAACTTTACCAGCTGGTGCGCATATTTCCTAAGCAGATGAAGTTTGTTGAATCATGTCAATATCTCCCCCGTTCCCCCGCAGTAGAGTTTCGCGGTTTTTAGCCACACCGTTAAGTATTTTCACCTGAAATTTAACAGAGCGATGCGTTGTAGTTACATGCATCTATGTGTAAAAAATGAACAAAATCGGACAAATACAACAGAAGTTATAGTCAAAAATGTGCAAATTTCACCACCCCTTGCCAATAAACTGCGTCAATATTTGACTCTACGCAATTATGGCTACAACTGACCTAGAATCACAATTTTTGGTAAGCTCATTCATGTGGCTCTAATGAACAAATCCACATGCAAATTTTATCGATGCGGTCCCCCCACCCCACGCAATCCATTTACCGTGTTTTCTCCCACACCCCTCAACATACCAACTTGAAACTTACCCCGTATACTTTTAATAAATTCTTTGTTGTAACATTCGAGTTTCATCAAAATGGGTAAAAATTTAGGCAACTTATAGGTATAAATATCGATTTTCACCAAAAAAAAAAAAATTGCAATTGGAAAGTTCTTAGATGGAATATGCAGGAAAAATTTTTTTGACACAAAGGGTACAGGGTATTCCACTGTCGGGCACCGCCTCGACTGTACCACATTTTTTTTTCTATGAGATGCGCATTCTATGTAGTTCTATATTCTTTGGTATTATATAAGAATTTTGTAGATATGCTACTTATAATTCGCAACACGTTTAATTGCTTAGTGCTAGATAACGCAACTTTCTACCCGGCTTGATTTGATTTTTCTAAGTTGCTTTATACATTTTTATTTTATTTTTAAAACAATGAGGTCCAAGGTATATACGACGATTACATAGTCGTTTCTTATAGTAGCTAGTCTTCATTTTACTGTTTATCCAATCTATAAAATGTATGATGTATTGTAGGATTTAAATAACAATTATTCAAAAAAATTCTGTAACCTGTAAAGGATGCACTAAAAACTTTAAATTTTTTTACGATGCTATATAATGAAAATATCGTAAGTCGTGAAACGGCTTTAGTGTTTTTAAAAATTTTCATTGAGATCAACGCAATAAAAAAAACGAAAAAATTTTTTCAAAAATATTTGCAAGTTTAGTTCGAATTAAATAAAATCCGAAGCCGCTGTTCAAAAAACCCAATACCCAGGGAAGGTGGAACTGTGTTATAGAAATGACTTGGGAAGCCATGGCAGATTATGAAGAGCTCTTCTGTTGAGATAAAGACTCTGCATCATATGATAAAGCGCCTTAGATATGATGCAACTATAAGAGGCTACTCAATGCGCAGAAACATTGCTCGCGTCTCTAATTGACGTCACTAATTGAAAAAACTGAGGCAGTTGGTTCTTAGCTGTAGTAACTCATCCTACTCAAACCACGACTGTTTGGTCAATAGAGACGAGGACGTGAAAGTGGACGACTACGTGCCGAGCCACTTCCGTGCGGAGGCGTACCTGGCTCGACACAACATCGCAACGCTGGCTTCTAAACCATACAAACATAACGTTGCCCCGTCGTACTTTTTCTTTCAGCCTTATAGCCATACTGAAAGCACATCATCACAGCTGATAAGAAGCGCTACAACAGCATGCGATAAGGGAGCTTAAGAGCCTTGCGGCCACCGCCTTCCCGAAAAGCTGGAAATCCCACTGACAGCGATGTATGGCTGCAGAAAGGGCGCTTTTTGAAAAATATTTCCTGACAGACAGAGCCTGTATATGCCACCAGAAGACAGCTGCTCACAATAAGTTAAGCGATATTCTTAGTTTGGGTAGCGATTGAGCCATGAACAATAAGATCTGGGAGATCCCAAGAGCTGGAGTCATCACGCATTATGCGTGCAAAGCTGAAGCTCGTCGTGTCATGTTGCTAAGTTGGTCGTATTTTTCGATGAAAGCTTCAATAGATGTAGTGAAAAACGAAGAACCCTAATCTTAAACCTACTCCAACTGCATTATAATTCCAATTTTTCAAACAATATGAGCTGGTCTAATTCATGGTCGGTATGCACTAGTTTAACACCAGTGCGAAAGCATAGCGACTAGTATGATTTCAAACGCAGTTGAACTAGTTTGCGACCAGTTCAAAATAAAGAGCACTGCAGTTAGTTTGAATACTGCTTATTATAGACTAGTATGATTTCAAACGCAGTTGAACTAGTTTGCGACCAGTTCAAAATAAAGAGCACTGCAGTTACTTTGAATACTGCTTATTGCAGATTGCTATTAACCGGTAATCAGTGGCGCGTACTGGAGGAGGGTTTGTTCTATTCCTAATCTCTTTATTGCCAGACAGAAAGTCTAACTTACACACACACACACACGCACCTGTACACAAGCATAGAAGCAGGTGTCTCTTACGCTTTTGGCCAAAAAAGATTTGCCTTGTCATACTTAAGTATATGAATACTTTATTTTATATATTGTACATCATAATCATGCTTGTTATTATCGTTTTTGGCATTATATTTCACTTAACGCACGACTAAAAATAATTCATGCTGATGATATACAAAAACTGTACATATGTACTATAAGTAACTATGTATGTACATTAGGGTGGCCGCCGCTGGTATGGAGGATTTTTAAACCGTCGATATCAATAACGCCAGCCCCTAAAAAGTTTCCTTTTTACCTGCATATAGCGCCTGTAAAATTTAAAGGCGATCCGAATGTATTTGATGGTTCCTAAAATAGGTCAAAGTTCATAATTTTCACTTTTTCCGTTTTTGACTGTATTGTTCTACATAAACTTTAAAAACTAATTTCCAAACAAACAAATTATGGTTCAAAAAGTCTCATATCTATAGAAAAAATAATTTTAAAAAAATATAGAGTCGGCCTGCATGCATTACATTATATTATTAAATCGTGAGATGTTGCAAAAATGGCCACCCTAATGTACATAGGTGTATATGCTTTTGTAGCTGTGATTGCTTATTTTATTGGTAAGTTCAAAGATAATGCCTTTTTGTTATTTATGAGCGATATTTGACTAGATTAAATGCCATAATTTATCATATCAAACACTGATTCGGGTGCTCCTTGTTATTGGTGGACATTGTAACCCAAAAAATACTTGACGATATTCACAAATCACAATGAAATTTATAAGTAAAGTGGAAACTCAGATAATCTGAGCGAGAATGACGCAGAATTTTGTATAACATTAGGGTCAAGAGTACTCTAGATTTGTGGACTACAAGTAGCAGGCAGATCTTCAGATTTAACATTTTGAAGTTATTCTTGCTTTAACGATTTTTGAACTACAATGAAAGTACAAAGGAATTTAACATACGAGACTGTACTTAATGCAAATGAGCTAAGTATATATGCCAAGGAAGCTGTAAAAGGTGTAGTCCTAAGACCACTTGGAGAAGAACACTACAAAAGCAAATCGAAGAATGTGAAAAATCGTGAAACCAAACAAAAATGCTAGCAAAGTAGAGTACCAGATGGAAATGCTTTATTGAGGCCCTAGGCTTAAGAAGATACAGGAAATGATGATGATTATAAAGCTCGTTCGTCTGACATACAATGTCCTGACCGAACGTTGGCCTGCTATATAATAACCGGGATCAAATCGAACACGGAATCAAAATACCGAAAAAACATGTATACTTATGTATAGCCAATAGCCACCTACGGATCCGAAGCATGGCCAATGACAGCCTTGGATGAAGAACTTCCAAGAATTTTCGAAAGAAAGATCTTAAGAAAAATATTCGGACCAAAGCGAAATGAATGAGACCGAATTGCTAGAGCTATCACAAGGCGAAGACATTGTCAAATTTATAAAATCTCAAAGGCTAAGATGGGTAGCTCACGTTCTTAGAATGAACAATACACGCGCGCAGAAACTGATACTAGAATATAAACCAACTTGGACCAGAAAAAAGGGACGTCCGCGAAAAAGACTAATCGATTGTATAACAGATGACATTAGAACAATCGGTATAAGAAATTGGAAGGACCTTGCACAAGATCGGACGAATGAAGGAAGATTGTAGAGAAAGCCAAAACCCAACCCGGGTTGTAGAGCTAAACGATGATGATGATGATGACTTATGTATATAAACGACCTAGACTATGGCCACTCAAGGATTCTAAACGAAAATTTTGCCCTTATTCCTGAGAGTACGGACTACTGTACTCCACAGGAGCACTACATAACAAAATTCAAAACCCACATTCCAACCAGAGATGAATGGGAGGCCCAGCTGGCTCAACTAAGATCTTCACGGACGGTTTCAAATTGGACGACCGCGTTGGCGGTTAACGTTAGAATTTCGTTTCGACTCCCTGATCGCTGCAGCGTTTTCCAGGCTGAAGTTTCGGCAATTCAGGAGGCGCTTACAACAATAAAAAACTTACCAATAGGTAACAAAAGTATCTGTATATATTCGGATAGCCAGGCGGCAATTAAGTCCCTCGCCTCTTTGACATTATGTATGAAGTCGGTGAATAACTGTCGCTCATCTCTGAAGGAGATGGCAGAATAGTCCCGGGACACAGGGATATTGAGGGCAACTGTATTGCGGACGAACTGGCAAGATAAGGAACTACCAGCATCCTCCTCCTGGAGACGGTGGAGCACCTCTTCTGTCAGTGCACTGGACTGTGTAGGACAAGGTTTCGCTTCCTCAAGTCATACTTTTTTCATGATTTAGACCAGCTCTCAGAACAGAATCCAAAATGCCTCTCAAGATGTATTCAGGTCAACGGATGGTTGTGAATTAGAACATTAGAGAACCTACTAGTGGGGAAGGGTGGAGGAAAGTCCACCATTGCGGGTATCACAACGGGCCTATCCCTTGGCCTAAGTGAGTTGGGACGTGTCCCAGCTGCTGCCCTAACCTAATCTATGTATATAAAAGTCCTAAAATACGTTTGTATTCATATCATCATGTACCTGGGAGCGTCAAATTCGCTTTGAAGATTTTTTGTTGCAGTCTTCTCAGCCATTCCATGCTATATGCGTCAAGGATGGCTGGTAAATTATTCATGAATTTTTAAAAACTTTGTCCTAGATAAATTTTAGGCATCATTGCCTTTCAATATTTCAAATTATTCATTAAAGTTTGCTATTCCAGTACGGCATATGCCTCAACTCTCATAAACTTAGTGATATCCAAGCCAAAGCGAATGACCTCGAGATCCTGGCCAGCAAAGTTGGACTCTCAATAAACGCATCCAAAACCAAAGCGATGCGCCTCAACCACACCAGCCAAGGTAGCATAACCATCTGCGGGAACACTATCGACTTTGTCGATAGCTTCTCATACCTTGGTACCACAATATCCACCTGTGGTGGGGTGGATGAGGATATAGAGAATCGTCTCAACAAAGCGCGATCAGCATTTGGACGCTTGTTCCGCATATGGAGAAACCAACAAATAAGCAGAAGAACGAAGTTGCGAATCTTCAATGCATGCGTCAAATCCATCCTGTTGTACGGCAGCAAGACATGGCTGACCCCGCCAAGAATGATGTCGAAACTGCAGTCATTTGTCAACAAGTGCCTAAGGATTATATGCGGGATTTTCTGGCCCAATCAAACGCAGAACTATGGCACTGTACAAGTGAAGTTCCTATCGGCACCGAGATAAGAACACGCAAGTGGCGTTGGATCGGTCAGGATGTCCCTGGAATGGAACCCTCAAGGAAGTAGAAGTGTGAAAAAAACCGAAGGCAACCTGGCGACGTACAATACTTAACGAATTGTCCCTACACAACATCAGCTGGGACACAGCAAAGCAAACTGCGCCTAACAGAGTCCGGTGGAAAGTTCTTCTAGAAGCCCTAAGCTCCCTGGAGGAGTAATAAGAGGAAAAAAAAAAAATTCCAGTACGGCTATAGTGATTTTTAGAACTTGGACGATTTTTTTTTTAAAGAAAGAAAATGTTTTTGCGATAAACAGGGTTATATAATAAGTATATTCAATTCATCAAAACGATTTCTATTGAATTGAGGGAAATTTGGGAAATTGTGAAACTTTTCGAAAATGAACTGCTACGATTTGTTTGCGTTTCTTGATACTAAGGCCTAACTTTTCTGAACTGCTTGTTGCAGTAGGGCACAAGACAATAAACTTCATTACTTCTTATTAACTTTGCGCAAAACTTCTTAAACATAAAAACATTAAAAAATAAATCTCAACACTTTAAATTCTCAAATTAACTAAACTGCTACATAAAACATGCTTAATTACGCATACGCACTGTGTGACAGCTGATTTATGTGTCTGGCCCAATTAAATGCGCCTCGAGTGCATAAGAAAGGTGGAAAATGTTTACAAAAATATAATAATTATTTTTAGATAAAAGGCAAGTTCAAGTGCAGCGTTGAAATTGTTATTGTTGTAGTTGTAGTTGTAGTTGTTGCAATTGAGACAAGCTGAGGCAAATTCAAGCCATGCAACATTTAGTATGGCAATGAGACGTAACGCGTCGTTGTTGTTGAAGTCTGTGGCAAGGCCCCAATAGCCGTTTATTTTCTTCTCTTTTTGCGTACCCTGTAACCTAGTTGTCTGAGACCAGCAGAACGAGAGAAAAGATGCAACAATTTTGTAATATCTTTTTGGTGACGTGATAATACTAATTGTGGATAATAAAACTGTAAAAGGGGAAGGGTAGCTAAGAGTTGTTAATAAAGTGTAGCTGATGCTGGAGTCAGTTCCCAGGAAAACTCCAATATGTTCAGGAGCACAGACCAATGCCATTTTTCTATTATTGAGAGAAAAATGCCTTTTCAAGAGCGTTTTTTTTTTCTCGATTTGAAAATGTTTTGACTGATTTTTAGAAGAAGTGCAATTAAAGAGCATTTCGTAGTCCTGTTGTAAGCATTTAGAGAACGCAGAATTTGTTTACTTAAATTCTAGAATGAAAAAATATATGGGTATCCCATTTGGGATATTTTTTTTATATGAAGTTTTGCGATTCCGCGCGAAATATTTCGTGCTGTGTATAGGCCTTTAAATGGAAACTGCATTGAGAATTTAAAAATAAATTCCTGTAATACTATATTTTATCGTAATTTAAACTGAAATAATTTTTTAAATACACTTTTCTTTTCGTAGCGAAAAATAAAAAAAAGAAATTATTAAAGCAACTTAGAAAAATCTACTAGAAATGCGTTGATAGTTTCGTTATATATAGATACTTAAACACGTTGTGAATTATAAGCAGCATTGCTTAAGTTTTGCAGCTATTATAGCGATGGTTCATGTCTTGCATAAACAAAATTTCCCTTTTACTTAGAATAGCTTAGTGGTGGTTAATTTCCCTCGAAAGCTGTAGAGCCCGTAAAACCGCTAACGAACAAAATTTATTCGTTTTCGATTTTAGTTTTCTGGAGCACGGCCGAATACATACATGTTCCAATTAATTAAAAAATATTTTATTTTTTTATTTTTAATACTTAATTATTATAGTTTTTATTAAAGTAAATTAAAAGTAGAAATCTGCGAAACGGTTGAATATTTCCATTGATAGCACTGTGCAACAATTTTCATTTTGAGTTACTTAATCTTAGGCATTTAATGCTTTTAAAATAAAGAGCTTTATAAATACCTTAATAGCTTAATAAAATTCCTTTTCTACTTAGTTATTAAATTTTAATGAATATACGTAATGGCATTAGAGAGGCGGAGAAAATACTTACAAAAAGTGCAAAGATTTTAATTATTTTACTGATGGCGGGATGAGTCCAATTTTAGATGACGTTGCTCAATAAAATTAGTTAGTTAATTTATGAAAGTAAAAGCCAAACTTTTTTTCATTTAATTTTTAAAGTTTTTCTTAGGTAGTCTCAAGGGATTCTTAGATTTCTTAATCCCATCGGCAGAGCATCACACATTTATATTGGTTAGGATTGCCTGAACTCGTAATCTTAAGTGTTTTATAAATTAAATAATATTTTTTCGTTTCAATTTTAATCAAAAAATTGTAAAAATGGTAAACACAAAATAAAATTAAAATATTTTTTTTGTCGTTTCAATTTTAATTTTTTAATTTTAATCAACAAAATTTAGAAATGATAGACCCAAAATTGATTCATAATACGCAATAAAAAAAATACTGAAAAAATATTTTTTAATTAATAAATTAAAATATTTTTTTCGTTTCAATTTTAATCAATAAAATTTAGAAATAATAGACGCAAAATTAATTCTTAATACGCAATAAAAAAATACAGAAATAAGAAAATACAGAGAAACAAATTTTTTCTTGGATAATTTTTATGTAAAACTTTTTTTTTATTTGCATAATTTTGACCAATTTTGAAGCATCAATTTTTTTTTATAAAATTTTTTTTGTAATTTTTTTTTTTTGTACAATTTAATAAAAATTAAAAAAAAATCAGATAATCCTTAAGTATTTTAAAAAATGTGTAAAAATATTCCAAGCTCATAAAAAAAATGCAGACAAAATTATAAAACTACTAAAAAAAATGTATTATATTTTAAATACAATATGAAAACTACTAAATAATTAAAGATGATATATAAAAAATTTGTAAACTGACCATGCAAAAAATTTTGACCATTTTTGAAGCATCAATTTTTTTTGTTTATGAAACTTTTTGAAGTATCAATTTTTAAAAAAAAAATTTTTTTATAATTATTTTTTTTCTAATTTAATACAAATTCAAAAAAAATCAGAGAATCCTAGCTAGGCGTTTAAGTATTTTAAAAAATGTATAAAAATATTCCAAGATCATAAAAAAAAATTTAGACAAATTATAAAACTACTAAAAAAAAAGTATTTTAAATAAAATATGAAAACTACTAAATATTTAAAGATGATATATAAAAAATTTGTAAACTGACCATGCAAAAAATTTTGTCCATTTTTGAAGCATCAATTTTTTTGTTTATGAAATTTTTTTTGTAATTATTTTTTTTTTCTAATTTAATACAACTTAAAACTATAGTAAACGCTAGTCAAAAAATATACTCAGATAATCCCAGATGCGTGCCTAAGTATTTTAAAAAATTTTTAAAAATGTTACAAAACAAAAATATAAAACTACTAACAAAAAAAATATATTATATTTTGAATAAAAATAATAAAAAAATAAATAATTAAAGATGATGCATAAAAAATTTGTAAACTAACTAGCTAAAAACTTGACTGATGCACAGCATCGCTTTACTTCTTATAGAGAATATTCTTAGACCAATAAGGGTATACCACTGTCACTATGCGCATTATTTTTTCTTTTCTCAACTTAATGCTGCCTTAATATATGAAACATAAAATATTCAACACATTATGTTTGCCATCAAATATTCTAGACTTCAATCAGTCATTCAATCAGTATATAACAATGCTATTTGCCAACAAACCATCTATATGCATTTAATATTGTAGATATGAACTATTGTTGCATAAAGATTATACATATGTACATGTTTATGTACTTGTATTTGCCACTGGCTGAGTTGAGTTTAAGGTGCAGCGGCATTTTGACTGAGGTCAACTTGCAACAACAACAACAGCAACAACAACAAAAACAAACAACAAAGCTTAATGCAACATTGCACGCTTGGCCAACATTGCGTATGAGTAATGTGCACAGCAACTGAGCAAATTGTGTCACAGTGTCATAAGCTGATAACTAATACTAAATGCGCCAACTAATCATTGCATATATGCAATTTGTCCCCCTCTCTCTCCCTCTCCCGTGTCTCTCGCCGCTGACTCTCTTTACTCGCACTTTAGGCCATACCTTATGGCAAAGGGGTAAAAGGGGTATATTAAATTTATGCAAATCTATGTAACATAAAGCAAAAGATGCCATAGTTACCTTTTGAATGTAAGCAGGAGAACAATTGAAATTGATAAAGATATGTCCGTACACCTGTCTGTCTGTCTGACTGTCTGGATCTTGGACAGCTACAGCATTAGTTTATATTAGACTGGAAATGTGACCTAAAAAATCTATCGTTAGATACCAAGCATTATTTTATATCTATCAGATAGATAGAACCTCCTTGGGAATTGTCAACTTGCCGCGATGATTGGGCTAAGTAGGAGCAAGGAACCCGAGAGCGATGCTGACGGTAGCGTAGCTACTGCCAGGACCACCCATGACGGTAGTGGGGGAGCTCTGAAACTATCAACAATCCGCAGCAATCATCGAGTCTGGTCGCTTAACTAGCAGAGCTGGTCCATCCAACCTAAATAATCCCTATTAACAAAACCGAATTCGGCACTATGCTCAACTTAGGAACTACGAGAAATATATATATATATAAAGGGTCATCAATCTTGAGGTAGTAGAAAGGAAAATGTCCAACGGTGTGATATCACACGATCTTGGTGGCCAATTCACCGGTCCGGAGCGTGAAATTAGTTGTTCACCGAATTGGTTCCTCAATATGTGCATTGTTTCACGGGCTGTGTGGCAAGTAGCGCCGTCTAGTTGAAACCAAGTGACGTCGGGATATCGGGCTTCAATTTCAGGTATCAACGGTCGCCATTGACGGTTACGGTCTGACCAGCGTAATTTTTGAAGAAATATGGACCGATGATTCCACCGGCCCATAAACTATGCGCTGGACGAGGTCTATTCGGTCGAGTGCCATCTAATAATGAATTTTGGGTCTCAAATTTGTTGATGGTATGGCGAATAGTGGTCTCAGTAGCTCGATTATGGCGACCATAAAATGATCTAAGCGCGCGAAAAACATTCTTTACAGAACGTGAATTTTCGTAAAATAATCGTACGATTTGTAAACGTTGTTCGGGTGTAAGTTTTTTCACGATGAAATGGCAATGAAAACTGAATAAAAAGCACATGGCGATTTGACAGTACTCCCGCGTGGCTTATCAAAAAAAAAGTATTGAAAAAAAACCTCAAGATTGATGACCCTTTATATCTATCTAACTATCTGCCCATTATAATCAATTACCGATCTTGGCAGCGCATATTGTAGCACATTAGCGGTTTCTGTCTTGTGCCTACCGTGATCCTTGGTGATCCCATGGCTGCGAAGTTCCTCCATTGCCTGGTCTTTTTATCGCAGAGGCGGGCGTACCTGTGCTTGACGTTCTTTATGTGTTTTTCACTCGAATACCTTTTTAGATGGAGCATTCTCATCCATGCGGATAATGTGACCAAGCCAACGCAAACGTTGTAATTGTATGCGCCTGATTCATTCATTTGAATTCGAAAGTCTCCATACACATTAGTCGGTCCAACGATTTTTTCAACTTCAAGTTGCCGCCTCGCAACAGTTTTCCTATTTTGTCAATAGGGCACTAAGAAAACTGCTTGGACTGCTTAGTGAGAGTAGCGGTGAAAGCGCGCCTACTCTCACCAACACTAGCTAAGGCATAGCGGCCTTTAAGCTTGGCGCGCTAATTATTGTATAGTATTAGTGCGTAGATTAATGGTATTAGTGCATAGGTGTAAGTGTAGAGTAAGTGATAGGGATAGTGTTAGGTACGGCGGACTCTTTCTTTTCTATTAGGATAAATAAGAAGATAAGCAGAGAGCCGTTTAGGATTAATTAGTATAGGTTTGAGCGGGAATTTCAGGATTTGGCGCCGATCGAGGTCAATATAAGGCGGATCGACAGCCAAATAGAGACAGTCTTAGTGAGTTAGTGCAACGAGAAGAGTCTCGATCAGTGAGTGAAAGTAAAAAGTATTAGAGTCTGTGCCGCAAAGGATGAATATAAGGATATATTTAAATAGTAGCGCACCGGTTGCGACCGCGTCGAAGTTTATACGATCCGTGAACGAGCCACGCCACGTTTTGCTGCCAGGAATAATATCTGGGTGAGCGTATAGCCACAAAGGAGCATAATATATATAAAATATTATTAAATCTGTTCAATTGCACATTGTTAGATGTCAGCTTGGGGTGCAATGGTTTACAACTGATTGCCTGGCATATCCAGTTACCAGGTGTCGACTGTGGCCAATTCCTACTCTGACCTCCACGCGGTGCACCCTGGAAACCTGAGCAACCTGGATGAAGATACGGTAACCAACCCGTGTGGGATTCCTGGTCAGGGCTAACATGTGAGGGAGCTCTCTTGGGGCCATTCCAACATATTTGGTCTAAGGGTTCTCTCATGGAAAAGGCGGATGAGTTGGTGCTTAAATAAGGTTAGCCCTCAACCAACGGCGATCCATGTGCCAAACTGCAGCGTCTGTGTTCGCCAGCCGCGCCTGTAAGCGGGCGTCTGCCTCGGAACGAGCGGCTCTCCATATAAATGTGACATGCGTACCCTCTTTGGACCCATCACCCATCGACCTTAGCACTTTATGAATGTTTAAGCATGGAAAGAAACAACAACAGAATTTCTACTCCAAGGGGTAATCATGCGACAAATCCCCCTGCTACGGCAGCTGGCACAAGGATTTTGGAGGTGCCTAATCTATGCGAGGACATTCCGATAAATGAAACCAACACAAACCGAAAATAGAGGCCCTATGCTACACTGGGAGTCAAGGTTAGCAGAAGAAGAAGAGAAGAAGATGTCAGCTTAACTTTGTATTCCCAAAATATTGTTTTGCTAAAAATATTATTTTGTGCAAAATAGAGAGCCTGCCTGTTTTTTTTGGATTCAGATTCGCTCTGGCCAGATTTGTCTGTCCGCCCTGCTCTTCGAAAAAAGGCTTTCCCTGATGCTAAATGCGTTTTCTACGAAACTCAGCTCATATAATATTTTTTGGATGCTTTCTAACGCCTGCTCATCTCCGCAGCTAAGCGTACAGCCCCTTCGTTATTAGGCCTAAGATGCAGTGCCACGTTAAAACTCCTGCCATCATTCAGATCCCAGTCCTGTAGAACAGCAGGAGTTGGTGCATTCGCTTTGGATTCTGCTTTGGCTGTTTCTTTGTGGATACATTTCAACTGTTATATTTACATGATTATAACATAAAGAAAGAGACACTCAGGACCCCACAGGGTTACCACCAAGATGGTCAGGAGTACAAAAGAAAATTATAAAGACATGTTCGTCCGTCTAAAAAAAATACTCCAAAATTGTGCAACGATTTGCATTAATTATTAATTAATTTACTACAACGAAATAAATGCAAGTTTTTAAAGTGTATACAAAATTTAGGTTTTTATTTATTGTAAATTTGCATTAAGCACGCCCGCTCAATAAATTGCTTATATACTATAAGATTTTTAAGTTGTTTAAATTTTTAAGTGTTTACAATAACAATAACAACGAGACATTATTGCTTGTTGTTTTGGCCAAAAGCAAGTTTTGTTTATTTTTTTTTTTTTTTTTGGTATTATTATGCTGACGCATTGAACACGAAAGCCGACAAGATTTAGTATCGAGTTATAAATTAATATATGGCAAGTGACTAATCGGTAATCAATCAAATTTAGCATCTTTAGGCGTTACTAAGCAATGCATTGCTTTACAAAGTAGAATTTACGTACATTAGTCATTTGGTTGCTGTCTATGAATAATATTGTATCTTTTGTATCAAACAATTTGGTGCATTTTGTAATTTGAATTTCAGCATTGGCGCCAACTGTTTAAGAGCAACCTGCTGGCGCCATCTATGCACAACAATAGGCAAACACGCTGTCGTTTTGCAGCACTAAAAATCATACATCGATAGAAGCTTTACTTATATCGATATTGCAAGCGGGTGCAACCCAGCGATGCGCTAGACCCTGACCAACACTTGTTGGCTTTGTTGCACTTTTGGCGCGTCTGTCCGCCTAAATTGAATTAATTATTTTTTAAGCCTAATTAAAATGTAAGTTAATTAAGCAAAAGCAAACTCAGCTGCCAGCCGCAAAAATTTGAACATGTTTTCGCCGCGTAAGGCGCTCATAGCGCCCGCAAATTTTGGCTTTCCCTACACGCCCTACAGCATACAACAGGAGCTGATGCAGGAGCTATTCTTGGTATTGGAGCGTAAACAAATTGGCATATTTGAAAGCCCTACGGGCACGGGCAAATCCTTGACTCTGACCTGCGCTGCACTCAGCTGGCTGCAGCAGCATGAGCAATTGGTAAGAAGCGAGTTATTGGAGCGCATTGAAAGCATAGAACGTGAGCTGCACGCTTTGGAGCTGGCCGATGCGCAGGCTGACGATTGGATAACAGCGCAAAGCAATACGCGTAGGGAACGCCAGGAGTTGCAGCAGCTGCAAAAATTGCAGCAACTGCTGCGCGAAAAGGAAAGCGAGCTGGAGCGCATCAAACAGCGCAGAGCCAAGTATAAGCAGCAGCACAGAGCGCCACGCAGCAGACTGGCAGAACCAGAGGTGCAGCAGGAGGAAGAGCTGGCTATTGATGATGACGATGAGTCATCAGATACTGAGCAGGAGTATGTGGATGCTGTAGATGTGGATGCAAATCGCTATAGAGACGTGCAGATCTTTTATTGCAGTCGCACACACTCCCAGCTGGCGCAAATTGTGACTGAGCTGCGCAAGACAACACATGCTCAGTCTGTGCGTTGCATTACGCTAGGCTCACGCCAGCAGTTGTGCATTAATAGCCAAGTGCGTCGTCTGCCGAATGTGAGTTTAATGAACGAACGTTGCCTGGACATGGCCAAGTCCCGGAAAGCCGCCAATCCCAGCAAAAAGCCGCGCTTAGACGCAAACAAGGATTCGTTCAGCAAATGCAGCTATAAGCAGCCTGCACAAATGCAAATACTTAGCGATGTGGCACTTTCAGAGCCGCTGGACATAGAGGAGCTAGCTAATCAAGGCACTGCCTGTGGCGGTTGTCCCTACTATGCTGCTCGTAACGCGCAAAATCACGCACAGCTTGTGCTCTTACCCTATCCACTGCTGTTACAGCGCAGCGCACGTCAGCAAAACGGCATAGATCTTCGCGGCGCCATTGTCATCATAGATGAGGCACATAATCTGCTGGATACCATTGCGCAGCTGCACAGCAGCGAGCTAAGCCGCCAACAACTAGAACTGGCCAGGGATCAGATTATTGCTTATAAACAACGCTATGCCAAACGTCTAAGCACCAGCAATATGCTAAACATTAATCAGTTGGCCTATGTCATCAAGAGGCTATTGAAGCTGCTGGCGCACAATGAGTGCAATGAGACAGAGTCACGCATGTTGCGCACCTATGAACTCACTGCCGAGGGTGACTTCTACAACATAGATCTTTTTGCACTACTACAGTTCTGTGCGCGCACGCGCTTTGCACAGAAGCTGCATGGCTTTGGCTTGCAACAGCAGGGTGAGCCGCAGCCCAGTGAGAATAAGCCGCCACCCACGCTGCAGTTGCTGCAGCGTCTAGAAACACAGCACAAGGAGCAGCAGGAGACCAAGGGCAAGCGTAAATTGCTGGAGCCAGCACAGGAAAGACCGCAGCAGTCACAACCAGCAAAGAAACCGCCACAAGTCATAGCCTCGCCCATACGCCCTTTGCTCGCCTTTTTAGAGACTTTAACGAGTGACGCGGCTGATGGTCGCGTCTTGCTAAATACAAAGGCCGGACTGCTCAAGTATTTGCTGCTGAATCCTGCCGAACATTTTCAAGATATTGTTAAGGAGGCGCGAGCGGTAATTTTTCAAATCAAAATTTTGAACATATTCAAATTTTTTTTTGCTTTTAGCTTGTTATTGCTGGCGGCACCATGCAGCCCACGCAGGAGCTAACAGAGCAGCTCTTTAAGGCTTGTCCAGAGCGTTTGGTACAAAGATTCTATAATCATGTGGTGCCCAGCAATGCAGTATTACCATTTGCCATAGGCAATGGACCCACAGGCGCTCAGCTTTGCTTTAACTATGCACAGCGTGGCCAAGCGGCTTTGGTGAGTTTTGCTATAGCGCTACTATAGTTTATAGTTAAACATTTAACTACCATTGCGTTACAGCTCAACGAACTGACCATGGTGCTGCAAAACCTGTGCAATGTGCTGCCCGCAGGCTTGGTCTGCTTTCTGCCCTCATACGACTATCTGGAGACAGTCTTTAGCCATCTAAGTAAATGCGGTGCCTTGGAACGCATAGCTCAGCGCAAGCGAGTATTTCGTGAACAGGCTGGCAGCGGCGCAGTGGAGCAATTGTTGCAGCAATATGGCGAAGCTATTAAGGAATCTCAAGGCGGTGCACTGTTGCTAAGCGTTGTGGGCGGCAAATTGTCTGAGGGTTTAAACTTTGCTGATGATTTGGGACGTGGCGTAATTGTTGTTGGACTGCCATATCCTAATCGCAGCTCAGCAGAGCTGCAAGAACGCATGCGTCATCTTGATGAGACATTGGGTGCAGGCGCAGGCAACGAATATTATGAGAATCTCTGCATGAAGGCTGTAAATCAGTGTATTGGACGCTCGGTACGGCATATTAAAGATTATGCGTGTGTTTATCTATTGGATGCGCGTTATTGTAACGCCAGAATACAAGAGAAGCTGCCCGCTTGGATAGCACGGCATATTGTGGTGTCTACAACGCAAACAGGCGGATTTGGAAGCGTGCAGGCACGCACAGTCAAGTTCTTTAAAAGCGCGACAATTAATAATTTAAATTAGTATGTAATACCAGTGCAGTTTTATATTATATTTTTGTATTTTACTCGTAAGTCGGTTTTGTATTTTGTTTAACAAGAAATGTGGATTGTAAGATTTAATTTGATTTTATTAGTTGACATGGAAAGGTGCCTTAACCTAAAGTTAAAGGAAAATGTATTTTTTGGTTCTTATAAATGACTTGTAATAATATATAAGACTTAAGACTGTAAAATGAACAATAAGTTCAAAGCGAGATTTGTATTTTGTTTAACAAGAAATGTGGAATGTAAGATTTAATTTAATTTGTCGTCAACTCGTTTTGTTAGCTGACATGGAAAATTGCATTATCCTAAAGTAAAAAATGTATCATTTCATAATTTTTCTTTACATCATTTAATCTAAATTCAAATTATCAAGCTTTAGTTTAGAGTAAGCAATAATTCGTTTTTTTATTTCAGCCCAAAAATGAAACAAGTCTTGATATCTCTATGTAGCGTAAAAAATTAATAATGTAAGCATTTGGCAAATCCTCTAGAGATATCTGGAATACCTCTGTATGTGATTAATAGTTATAGTTTTTAGAATTCAAATTGTTATGTACGACTTTAAAAATGAGCCAACATGGCAATGGGTCCCTATGACATGATATTGGTTTAGCTGCCCTCCTTTTTTTAGTTCCTTAAATTTGCAATATTTCCTAGGATAGCAAACATATATTGTATTTTGTAATATGTTTATACTAAGTTTATAGGCTCATAAGTTCACAAACACAACCAATATAAGACTAAATATAGAGGTAGCAAAAAATATGAACTTGATGAATAGTTAAAATCTGACAGGGAGATCGCCTAAAGCTTCTATTAGCGCTTCTATTGTCTAGAAGACCTATTAATAACTAATTTTCATGACTATGTAGACTTTCTAAATATTTTGTTTTTGTCAATCTTCTTATTTCATCTCTGATAATTTGTTAGTGTCCTATATTAGGTTCCTACTTGGAGCAAAGGGCTTTTACAAATTTTCTCCAGTTTTCTCTGTTTTTCGTAATCGCTTTTATTTCCCGCCAGCTTTTTCCAGAAGCATTAACTTCCCCTTCCAGCGTCCCACGCCTTCTGCTGCCTTGCGGATTCCAGTCCAGCGCTTCTTTTAGGAATTCGCCTGCTGTTTTACGTAAGGTGTGACCAATCCATTTCCATTTGCGACGCCGAATTTGGATCAGCACCGGCTCCTCCACGCATCTGCTCAAAAGCTCTGAGTTCGAGATAGTCCTTGGCCACCATATCCTCAGTATTTGTCTTAGGCAGCGGTTAACAAACACCTGAAGTTTCCCTGCTAAGACTGCAGTCATCAACCAGGTTTCGCAGCCGTATAGTAATACGGACTTCACGTTTGATTTGAATATGCGTAGTTTGGTGGCCATGGACAACGCTGTTGATTTCCATACTTTATTTAGTTGACCAAAAGCTGCTTTGGCCTTGTTGATGCGGTTATTCACATCTTCAGCAGCTCCCCCTGCGTGTGTTATTACGCTACCCAAGTAGCAGAAACTGTTTGCATGTTCTATGTTTTCATTTCCGACATTGAACCGACCCACCGTCCTGGCACAGACATGCTTTTCGTCTTGCTACGGTTGACGGTTAGACCCACATTCTTGGAAGTACGGTTCAAATCATCAATTTTTCTTGCATATCAGCGTGCCTAGACGAGATCAAACATAGGTCGTCGGCGTAGTCGAGATCTTTAAGGTGTTCCCTAAGGTTCCATTGTATGCCGCGCCTCTCCTGGTCCAGCGCCTGGGATAGAACATCATCGAGAACAATTAGAAATAATAATGGTGACAGGAGACAGCCCTGCCTGACACCAGATGTTGAGTTGAAGCTCTCAGAATATCTGCCGTTATGAAGGACCTTACATTTGAAATTGTCGTATTGTGCTCTTACAAGGTTTATGTATTTAGGAGGCACTCCACGTCGCCCTAGCGCAACCCAAATGCATTCCCGAGCTACGCTGTCGAAAGCAGTTTTATAGTCAATAAAGGTCATAAAAAGCGATCTCAGATGATTGACACACAGAAAATTAAAATTTAAAAATTAGCAAAAGTTAAAGACAATCATAATATAGAATTAGTACTAGTTTTGGGCTCGTTTTAAGAGTGTGTACTGCATAGGTTATGTTAAATTTGAAGATGCATTCAGTAAAGTAATAAGAGGCAGACTTTGTTAAAAAAAAAATGAAATAATTACTTAGCTTGTTACAGCACCTAAAGCTGTTTTTCATAGCAACAGTGTAAAAGTAGAGCAAAAAATTTGCATTAATTAATTCAAAAGAAATAAAACGAAATAGATATATTTTTCAAATAAATCGCTAAAGCAACAGTAATAATCGCAATTTCTTAACATATCGATGTTAACAGCAATAGCTGCATCAATTATCGCAAGCACATTTAGAAATATCGATATTTTGATGCATTGTTATCAATATAGTTTATCATTGGTCATCGTTATTGTTTGCGGGTCGGTTTTTGTGTGTGGTACATCGCCGCGTTTGTCGCGAAACAAAAACACAAGAAAAAATAGTTTTATTAATGAAATTAAACAATTAGAACATAAATAAATTTATGTAGCCTGTATTGTTATAAATTCAAAGTGTTTGGCATAATAAAAACGAGCCCAACAATTACAGGTGCGTGTGTATGTGTTTGTTTTGTACGACGCCTTGTACATGAAAGTTGTTTGCATTTCCATCTTTGCCTTACCCATGTATCTCTCTTAGGTTTGAGTGTATGGATGGCATGCACAGAGGAGGAGTGTGTTTTGTATTTGAAAACTGCATTTTTATTGTTTTAAAAATAGCTGCAATTTCCCAATGGAATGACTTGACTTGATTCGACTCCACTCGACTTTAAAGTGTGCTTGAAGTGGAAGTGTCGTGTGTCTATGGAGTTGGCTGTTGTGTATCTGACATATACTTTTTAGCCAAGTTCAAGTCCAGTTTTGTGCACTAACTTTTACATTTTTTAAGTTAAAAATATTGTATACCATTTTCACGTCTATTTACTTTTCACATGTGCGCTGATAAGAGCCGCCTTAGAACGCTTGTTTGCTTTAGGTCTCTGCGCCCGTGTCGCCTCGTTTGATTCATGTTCCAAGATATGTACATATGTGCTGGCTGTTGAACAACAAAATCAACCATACCCCAACTTGCAGTCGCCGCCATAAACAAATATTTATTACTAATAATTTTTCATTTTTTTATTTTTTATTTCAATTGACGTTTCTTACGGGTCGCAGCGATAAGTCGCTGACGCCAGTTTTGAGTTTTGAGAACGTAGTCATAGTGTGCACAGCGCAGTTTCATCAAATTACATTCATTCAGCCAAAATGTGCCGGCTCTATGATACTCTAGTAGTAATACATCCGTAGCAACTTCATCCGTGCGCCCGTCTGTCCGCCCACAAAGCACTCTTGGCCAAGTCTAGTCAGCAAAACTAGTAAAATGCTTAAAGCGGTTATTCTTGTTAGTCGTTGTGCTTGTTGTTATTGTTGTTGCTGTTACTATTGTTGTTGAGGAGGAAAACTCGTTCCAACAAAGTTGGGTTGGTTCTCCGTAGAGTAGTTGGCTGGCTGTTGATAAACGCTGACTTTGATAAAAGTGGCACACACTAAAATGTAAAAGAAAAAATATTTCGAAAACCCTAACTCAGCTGAAACCTTAGCTGAAACAAAACTGGCCAAAACATTAACAACACCTTGCAATTAATATGTTGCATAAATTTAAATACCTACATTCACATATATACATATGCAGTGTCGTAGATAGCTTTTTTTCGCCGGGGGGGATAGACATTCCATGTAAGTCTAATTTTTTTAAGTTTCAGCAGTTATAGAAAACTTGGGGGCTCAGCCCCTCTCTCGATTTGTTCGTCCACCCGGTTAACGCTAACATTATCTCCATATTCTGTTGGTATCCCCAAAAAGTAAATAAGATTTTTTTACTTTTGGTAAATAGCAACTTCACATCGAGCTTCTAGGCATGTGGGATTTTCGGTCATTTTTGGTTATAACATTTTCATACCTTTTTAATTACCTTAGCTCTACTTCTGGCCGGCCTGTTGTGCAGTTTAAAAGGCAGGGAGTGCGAAATTTATATATTTTTATCTTTGTTTTTAAAGTTATCATGCTATTTCAATATTTATTTTATATTTATATTTATTTTAGCGATAAAGCCATGTTCAATTAAAACTTCACAAGATGTAGGGGGAAAGTTACATTTTAAGACCCTCTCTTAGCTGAATGAATAATACGATTTGTTTAATTAATTCATAGCTGGCGCCATTAACTGTAGTATTTGAATTTATTTCAATTTCAATTTTATTCATTAAATCTTAGACATTACGAATAAATGTGGAGTTTAATTTTTAAATACAGAGTTCAGACTAAATTAGTTACCTTTTCTTCTGTGAAATTAAATTATAACGAATATATATAATAGATTTAGAGTCATAAGAGGCGGGCAAAAAAAAACAAAAAACCCATTTTTAAATTTATGTGGATCTAATAAACAACGATACGTTTTCTAGTCTTAAATTCTTGTGCTCACACATACCCTATATCACAGTAGTCCATTTTTTTGAGCACGACCAAAATTTCCAACGTACCATAGAAATTGTTGAAAAATGTCCCAAACTCTATTTGCCGCGTTAATCATGCTAAAAATCCTTTTTATACCCTATAAGGAGTAAGTTATTGCAAACACAATATATGTTACATACATATAAATTAAGAAGAACCCAAAAAGTAGTTTTTATCAAAATCGGTTTATCCGTATGCCCGTTGGTTCGTCTTGGCTAATTCTGGGAGTAAAATGAAATTTTGTTACAAGGTGCGCCTCATGAGAAACTTATTTAGACACATTCAGTTTTTTAGATTGTCCTTAATCAATTCAATCGTATTTTCAATGACGATAATTTGTTTGGTATTTTTCAGTTTACTACATTTACAAAGTTGAGCCTTAATTTTAGCTTTTGAAAAGTGCACGGACTTTTTGCAAGTTAAAATCTTAACACAGATCATCATTTACATTTTTTTTAAATTGGCTAAGCATTTCAAAAAAATTACAAAATTTTTAAATTTGCTTAAATAATTATTCTATAACTGTACCAACACGTGTCATAAGAAAAAAGAGTTTGTGTTTGGTGGGGCTCTTAAAAAGGCTTCCAAATAACGTCTTATACTTTTCGCCATAGTATTGGACTATGTCTGTTTTCGTAGGTAGTTCAATAAAGCTAAGAATTTATAAAAAGTGGATTTTGACTTTGAAATACAAATGTGCATTAAAAGGAAATTATTATTATATTAAAAATATTTAAAAAAATCGGAAGATGTTAAGCCGGCACATTTTCCATGTAAATCACACTAACCAGCAACTATTTGGTAATACAGCCAAATAAGAAGTAAACCACGGCTTGAAATAAGAATATATTGGCTAAAAATATTCATTTTGGCAATTTATGAAGTTTTTTAACAGTTTACAGCATATTTTTTTTTCAATTATTTGAGTGCTCAGAAGAATGGGCTGCAATATTTTCTCTCAATGTACATGGCCACTTAACTTTTTGACCGAAAAATTTTGAAATCAAGTTGTTTTTGACGACTTCTAGAATACCGAGCTTGCAAACTGTCGACACTAAAGATCAAGAAGATACATGCCCATAATGTGAATTGATTTAAGCTCCTATCTACGCCACTGTAAAGTACATACAAGTAACGAGGGTTGGAAAAAATCTTGAAATATTTGCATGAATCATGCACATTGTAATGCATATGAGACATCACGCCACCCTACCCCCATATCGCCCACCTGCCTCTCTTTAGAGTTGTGGCAACTTTCTTGACTTACAATTAATTTGCTTCTTTATTTGTTTTTGTTTGTTCATTTTTTTTTGCAGGCGTAATGGCCGCGCACTGAGGAGCCGAACCAAAGGAGACGCCGCAGCACAAAGCAAAATGTCTGGCTAGAAAGAAAGCCAAGAAACGAACGTACCATTATTAGAGAGGAGAGTATCACAGAACACTAGCGCACTCGACGACGTCACCATAAAGGACGCTAGCCGCCAACAACAACAACGACTACGACGACGTCAACAAGGACGAGCGAGAGGCTCGACATTTCTCTCGTCTCGTTTTGTTTCGGCTCGGCTCGGCTTGGCTTATACGAATGACGGACGCAGCCATTTATGCTCGCTGCGGCCAGAGCTCGGTCTAGTTCGTTTACGCCGCTCATTCGCATACGCAGACGGCCGTGGCAAACAACGCAGCAGCAGGCAGCACGGAACGGCACGGCACGGCGCAGCTAGTTGCGAAACGAAACGGTAAATGAAACAACGCCCCGTGTATCGTGCGTCGGCAAACAGAAATATAAGAAAATAAAACAAATTTAAATAAAATATAAACGCGCGCAGTGCATTAAGTATGTATATAAATGTGCTAAATAATAATATAAAAAATTAAGAGATTATTAATGCGCTAGTATTGTTTAACACGCGCTAGCTGTTTTTTTTTTTTTTTTTTTTGATAAGCAGCGCGCCCGTTTGTTAAATTGTGTGCAATTTTTTTCATGTTCCTTTTTTCTGACTGCTCAGCATTTTTTGTGTTTTTTTTTTGCCTTTGTCGGGATAACTGATACGCGCACTCAGTGCGAGCGACAAAAGTGTAGTGAGTGAGCGAGGAGTATGTGCAGGAACTAATAGCATAACATAGCGTAACAAATAAATTAACAAAATAAAATAGTTAAACATTTTTGTTGCATATTTTTTTTTGGTGTGTGTGCATGCAAAGAAAAGTGAAAGTGAAAATTGAGCGCAGACTATGGGACAGAACAGGATAGCAGGCAGCAGCAAGCGTAGCAGTTGACAAAGAGAGTGCAAGAGAGAACGTGCCAGCAGCAGCAGGAGCATGCGTTGTTGTTGGCAACGCAACATTTTGGCATTTGGCACAGCGTGTGAAGCGCACGCATTAACACCAAACCATCCCTCCCCCAGCCGCCAAGGCAGAGCAGCACCTTAACGCACATATTAGCAGCGCTCTCGCACACTCACTCTCTCTCGCTCTGTCTCTCTGTGCAACCGCCTCGCCTACGCACATTGTGTGTTGTGTGTGTGTGCCGCCTGCCTGCCAGCCTGCTCTCTTGTGTGTAATGTGCTTGTCTTTTTTTTGTTGTAACAAAATTAAATTATCTTTTGGTTGCAGCAGAATAATGTGCTAAACTTTTAAGTCAATTTTGATTGCAAAAGTAAAACAAAAGTGTCGGCGTCGGCGTCAGCGGCAGCAGCAGCAGCAGCAGCAACAACGACAACATTCATTAACAACGACATAACACGACGGAATTTTTGTGACGTCAAAAAGTTGTAAGCAGCGACGCTGCAGAGCATCTCCACCACACGACGCGCAGACAATTTGCCCAAAAAAAAAAAAAAATATAGCGACAAAAAAGATCGAGAGCGCGCGCGTTTAAAGAGAGAGCGCAGCTGGAGCAGGACAGCAGCCAGAACAAAAGCAAAAACAACAAAAGCAGGAACAACAGGAGCCAGCAGGAGCGGCAGCCACAGCATAAAAATGGAACAACCGAGCATACTCGTTAAAATCCTGCATTCAATACCGCATGTGAATTACACATTTCGTCGGGTTAATGACACCTTCAATCCGGAAAGTGATGTTTACCTAGAGGTGAGTACATCCCCCCATACACACTATGTAGCACTAACTTGTATTAAAGGGTTAATATGGCATAGCCTGTCGTCGTCGTCGTCGACGTCGTAGTTGTTGATAAACAACGCCGCCGCGTCAGCAACTTGAGCTTCATGCCATTTGGGTTAAGTTGTTGGGTTGTTTGGAGTCATAAGTCAATAGGCTAGTAGGGGGAGTGGGTGTCACAATACTGGTATGCCCGTAGTTTTGCATAACGCTGCCCCCGGAACTATTTTGTACTTGGTATCGTTATGCCGATAACATCAAAGTGCTTGGCAGGGGCTTAATTTATTTTTATTTTTTTGGTAGGCTCTTGAAAAACCTCTTAGTTACGCTTTGTAGCAAACTCTTGGCCAATTTT